>PVIW01001337.1:0-143411 GCA_004026585.1 Noctilio leporinus | reverse complement strand
GTTTTGTTTTTTTCTTTAGTATCCCAGCAGTACACAAACAACCGTTTTATACAAGGAAAGGAAAATGTTTTCCAATTTGACTCCACTCCGGGATGCAACAGCTGAATTAGTTTTTCTGAAAACCGTAACTGTGTTAGGTTTGCATGTCAAAGCACTGCTTGGTCATTCCGTAGGTTTGCTCCAATAGCTGCAAAGGGACAACCAAGAACTAAAGCAGAGGCAACGTCTCCTCTGGTGTTTAACATCGCTGTGGACATCCCATCCTGCAGACCATGTTACCCCCTCCGTCAGCCCCCTTCCTCACTACTCACCCGGAGAACAGACAAAAAAGCAGGAGGGGAGGAGAGAGGGTGTCAGTTTCCCCACTGGCTCCTGGCACCTTATCAGTAGTGAAGGGGGAACCTGAGGGACATGACTGGTTCCATCACCTTCTCTGGGTGCGCGTGCAGAAGGATGGGAAAGTTCAAATTCAAACTCACTTGTGAGGCTGCTTCCTCTCAAGGAGGCTTGCTTGAACTTCTCTTCCAACCCTTCAGTATAAGTGATTGAGTGACAGAAACTTGGATGACTGCAGATCACCCTCTGCCCAGGGCCTTTCCCTTCCCCTCCCCAGGCCCTGGGAACTCCCCTCCCCAATTCCCTGTTCTCTGGGTCTCATGCTTTAATGGATGGTGCTCATGAAGCTCCACAGATGGTTTTTCTCTGGGTACTAGCTCCACTCCTAACCTCTTCCAAACACTTTTAGCTCTCCTTCTTGCCATCATCTTAAGCTGTGTCATAAATGAAGTTGTACTATGCGAGTGCTGGCTATCACAGATAATTTCCAGTTTTATAATGTTGGCCCATATACAAGTTTTCCACACCTGAACCAGCGGTAGAAAAGTTACCTCGTCCTACGAGTACGGAGAGAAAAGCCGAGTCTGTCTACCCTGCCACACCCTGCGTTCATACCCAGAACTCTGTTTTCTAGGCTGTAGCTGACAGTTCAGAGACAGTCATCTCCCCTGACCATCACTTGCTTTATTTTTCCCAATGTATTACCTTGTTCTTAACACACTGAAGCTCCTCTGCCTCTTTGCTGCCCACTCACCCAGCTTCCCACTGTTTATCACTCCCAGTTTGACATTTCACCATCTTGGAGAGCCCAGTGTTTTAGAGAAATGTAAAAACATACATCGCTTGTACTATGGCTGAATGTCATTTTTAGAAACATCAACTCAGACTGGCCCCAGCACTTTTCCATGCAGGGGAAAGGGCCACTTAAATTTATGTTTCACTCTCTCTTGCCAAACTAGTTCACAACCATTATTATGCCATTCTCCCAGCATAATTCTGGTACTTTTCCTTTCCTTGGCAATGTTCTGAGGGTGCTTATTCTCAGAGCACTGACGTCATAATTATTTCACTTGAGCTCCTGCATCAAGGAGGAGCCCCTGTTGTTTTCTCCAAGGATGAATTTTGCAGCTTCCTCAACCTTGTCTCATTATGCTAGTCAGGCGGGGTATACAAAAGCTGCATCATCATGCTTTTAATCTGCATTCTCAGAGATCCTGATGTACTGTAAACAATCCATTACTTTTTATGGCTGGGGAATGGGAACTTTTGTTCATATATGGTTAAGAGAATCATCCTTGGCAAAAAGAGTCTTCTTAAGCCTTGTGCACAGGCTGAAGAAGTGTTTGCCAAACCTATTCTAGATTTCATGGTGCTTCCACAAAACACCCTAGTGCCCACTATTTGGCCTGCTTCCCCAGACAGACATCCCAAGTGCGCTCATTCCTGACCATGGCCCCCAAAGTTCACCCTTTTCTTCTCGGGCTACAGGGTTGCTCCTGGGGGTGGGTCACCACCATGGTCCCTTTGCAGACAGGATGGGTGGTAGGAAACAGGCCCAAGGCTGCCATGTGCAAAAAGCCCTTTGAATAGAACTGGCCCTCCCAGCTCTCCCACATGCACATGCTCCTTAAATCACTCATGGATGTCTCCCCACTCCTCCCCCTCAGATCCCTGGGAGTTGTAAAAGTTGACTAGAGTGGTGTCTTCAGGTTATTTCTGTCAATCCTTCCCCTGCAATTCCCCATAATGTATACCATAGGATATTTTTGTAAGGATATATTATATATATATATATCCATATATAGAGAGATATTTTCTAAGGCCCAGTAAGTTTGAGAAGTGGTAGGCTAAATCAAACTACAAAGATATCTTTACTGCAGAGCTCCTCAAGGCCTTTAATAAGCTACCTGGTATGGCAAATCATCAAAATCTAGTCACAAATATATAGTCAGCTACAAACTCATTTAAGTGACCACAGGACCTTCTTTCCGGGAGCATCTAATAGGACTAGTATTCTAAAGGCTACATGGTGGGCACGTCACCATCAGCGGGTCCTACCTTCAGCAGGTGAGCATCACTAAAGGAGCCTGTGATTACTGGCTCTGCTGCTAAAAATGTTAATACTGACAGTTGGGGGTAGAGTGCGGGAACCCGCTTATTAGTTGTTGTGGTTTGCTGTTTTTTTCTTAAAGATTTCCTTATGATGTTGACCTCTGGGCTCAGATAGGCGATACCTAGGACCCCCCAAAGAACCTGTACCCAAGTCCCTTTATAGGTAAATAACACATGTTTATGCAAGAGAGATGCTGAAAACTTACGTGGGCCGTTGTGATTTTCACAAAATCATCGGGCTGTTTCTGTGCCTTTAGAAACCACCTCCTGTCATTGTAGCCATCCCCATCTATCCACATTCGAGTTCACCTTCAGAGCTTCCCCCAAGGGCTGTCACTTGTGCCCATTTGGGCTATTTCACATTTCTCTGTTTTGTTTCATTTGTCTGTACCTCACCTCCCTGCAGGACCATTTCAAAGTAGAACCCAATTAAATATTTAGGGAGGATATCCCCCACAGCACTCCATACAGAGTGGAACTAATAGTAAGTGCTCAATGATTACAGAAAACCAAAGGACAAAAAGGACTTTGGTCCCCAAATGGCACACCACCAGCATCTTTAAATGGACGATGCGTGTGTTCTCACCGCTGCAATGTATGTTACAATGGACACGTTGAAAATAACTTAAAAGGTTAATTTTAGAATATGTCAATATTTACAATAGCTTGACATTATATCTATTTAGAAATATAACTGTTTAACCAGGAGATGAAAAATACTTGCTGTCAAGTTAAGATAATGTGCCAAGGGGGTTCATAGTTTTTCAAAATTCTTACGGGGAAGGTAAGAGCAAGAGGTGTGACAGCCACTTCTAAGGAACAATGCTGGGAATACAAGTGGTGAGAAGAGGAGGCTTGGAATCAGGCTGGCACGGAAGCCTTAGTAAAAAAGTGCCGGTTTCACCCAGCTCTTAGGGTTAAAAACCACTCCAGAGCCCGCGCTCCAACCAGTAGCTACCATGTGCCGCCCATGCGCTCAGGATGGACAGTGGGGCTTAGACACAAGTCTCTGCCCCCACTGACCTCATGTTCTAGTGAACACATGTTTAGTTAATTTGTTGCTTCTCTGGAAATTCATGTTAGCTGCATTATCCTCAGGAAACTTTTAGGAGCTGTTCCTACAAAGAAATGACTCACTTTTTGATATTCCAGGATGGATCTATCTAGATTTTATTGCTCCCATCAGACTACTCACCCGAGGAGGCCTAAACTTACTGCAGTAGCAGGGCCATTACGCAGAAGTCTTTAAGCTTCTCCTGTGGAGTTGACTTCAAAGATAAAACACAATCTCGTGCACATCCTACAGGCTTGCAAATATGTGTCTCGGGAGGACAAATTATGTTCCTAGAACAAAGGTTAGTCACACAAAGGTCTGGTGACTGTGGTGGATGATGAGACTGGGCAGGAATTTATTTGTGTCAAACTCTGGAAGAGCATAAATGAGGACGCCGGGCTTTCTCATGGTAAAGAGTCAAGAGAGCCCTGGCTGGTGGCACAGTGGATAAGGTGCCGGCCTGCAAACCCAAAGGGTGCTGGTTCGATTCTCCAGCCAGGGCACCTAACCAGGTTGCAAGCCAGGTCTGTAGCTGGAGGCAGGTGAAAGATAACCATACAATGATGTCTCTCTAACTCTCTCCCTTCTCCACTCTCTAAAAATAATAAATAAAATCTTAAAAAAAAAAAAAAAAAAAGAGTCAAGAGATACATACCTCTCTTTGCCCTGCAGCTGAAGGGAAAATCCTGGCCATGTTAGGGTGACTTGGCTGTGAGTTGCTTGAAGATTCTATGGCCTCAGATTGTAGAGAGGGAGCTTCCTGGGCCTGAGAGAGGCGCAGGGCACCCACTACTCCAGTTCTGCTCATTCCATTGCAGTGACCCCACTCCAGGGGGCCTGTAGCAGGAAGGGGCCTGAGAGCTGAAGTAGCTGTCTTAGAAGGACCCAGGGCTGGGGGAGCGAGGTGGGGCCAGTCTGTGAGGGGCTGTTTGGGTGGAGGATGTGCTGGGGCCTCTGTCTAAATTGCATGTGAGTATTTATTGAGTCTGTGTCTGCAAGACTTAAGGGCCCAGGGATTAATCACCGTCCACCGAGGAAATGAGTCCAGGGCGGGCAGAGTGGGATATGCGATGTGGGGGGGCCAGACAAGGCCTGCGGAAGCTGCAGACACGGAAGGGCTGGCTGGCCATCCACTCTGCATGTCACACATGTCGCTTTCACGTGGCCACAGAACACTGGACAAAAGCCCTAGGGACCCTAGAGGGTTGTCCACTCTCAAAGGAAAATTTGTTGTTGTTTTTAAGTATGTGTTTGCACCATATTGTACTACCTTCTTATTCATTTGCAGTATTTCTGTGGTTTACAACAGACCCCATCCCGTCAACACCATCCCATCCCTATCCCCAGACCTCAGCTAGGTGCTGTGGGAGACGCTGTCTCTGTCCTCAGGCAACCTGACTCCTTGGGAAGATAATAATAATAATACACATAAAAGCTGTCAAGCAAGGCTGGCCGGGGGGTTTCATTTCAAATGGCAGCTCCAGCTAATTGGTGACTTCCTGGGGTATTTCATCAGTTCTGAGACACCATTGATTATAAAATGCTGTTTTATGTGTTCTCAAGAAGGAGAAAGATGCCGCCAATTAAATTGTGATTGCTTTCTTATTGCGTATAATTTTTACCTTATGCTTATTGAAACATCCTTTGTAGACTTACTAAGACAAAGTGTTATTTTTAACACGTATTGCTCTTTTTCGTTTCTGAAGTGGAAAATAACAGGGAAATGAATTGGCTGTGGTTTTTGCCAAGCATCTTCACAGAGTGTTACTGACTGAAGCACCTTTCTTTGACTTGGAGCTGTCATGTGTCATTTCCCACCTGTGCGGTTCTCTATGCCACCGGAGGCACTGGGGACACAACAGGATTGAGGAGGGTGCTCTTCCCCCAAACCTCGGGTTCCCCTTGTGTAAATTGATGTGCACACAGGTAATGACAACTAGAGCACAACTGTCACCTGGCAACCATGATTGTAAGACGCATCTTGATTTTCAAGATACTAAACTGGAAAAATATATATCTTAGACTCAATGAGGTATAGATTCTGAGTCTCAGTTAAAAAAAAACAACACTCCATTCTTGTCATTAAGCAATAATTCTCCTCCTGTTTAATTTGCAAAACTGAATGGTTTCCAATATAGGGAGTCCTCTGTGATCTAATAAGTCTGGAAGGCTGTGTGCATGGAGTAGGTCTAAAAAGGTGAGATTTGGCCCAGACAAGAGCACTTCCAGAGAGGGAAGAGCGCAATTTAGAAAGTTCAAGAGAGTCAACACGTATGTCATGTGGCAACCAGGCATGGGTGGGGTTTAGTTAGAGTGTGGGCTATAAAAGCATGAGCTTTTGTTCTAAGAACCTAAGTTCAAAGTAATGTGTTTCACTTGTAGAAAAATACTAAATTGTTCTTACATGCCATAATTTTCATTTCTTCCTCACCGTAGGCCCCGATGTTTTTAGTTCCAAGAGTCTTGCCATTCAAGCCCAGAAGAAGATTCTGAGCAAAATAGCCAGCAAAACCGTGGCCAACATGCTGATTGATGACACCAGCAGCGAGATCTTTGATGAGCTCTACAAAGTCACCAAAGAGCACACCCACAACAAGAAGGAGGCCCACAAGATCATGAAAGACTTAATCAAGGTGGCAATCAAAATTGGCATCCTTTACCGGAACAACCAGTTCAACCAGGAGGAGGTTGCCATTGTGGAGAAGTTCAGGAAGAAGCTGAATCAGACCGCCATGACCATCGTCAGCTTCTATGAGGTGGAATACACCTTCGACAAGAACGTGCTCTCCAAGCTCCTACATGAGTGCAAGGACCTGGTGCATGAACTGGTGCAGCGACACCTGACACCCAGGACCCACGGGCGCATCAACCATGTCTTCAACCACTTTGCTGATGTGGAGTTCCTCTCTACCCTTTATAGTCTGGATGGAGACTGTAGACCCAACCTCAAGAGGATTTGTGAAGGAATCCATAAATTACTAGATGAGAATGTCCTTTGATTATCACCTAATGTGGTCTGGGTGAGAATCAAGAAAACACGAAGAAACCTTTGTCGAAGACACACCCATGTGCTGCCCTTTTTGTCCCTCTGATGTTGATGTCAAATTGAGCTTGGGTGTGTTTATTCCCTGAGCTCACTGTGAGGTCTGTACTTAAAATCACCTTTGTCTGCAAGCGCAAAGGACATGCCATCTATTTGAAGCAGGAAGGCTACCCTGCTCTTTTAGGAGAGCTCAGTTCATCTTGTGGAGTGGAAGGAGCCCTGGACCAGGAGCCAGACGACATGGGTTTGGTTCCCAGCTCCACCCGTTACAACTCCGTCCTCTGGGTCCTGGAACCTCAACACCCGCCTGCCTGCCTCCCACAGCTGCTGTGAGGATCAGATGAAAAAAATGTACGTTCATGCTTTTGAAAACACTAATGTAGAGTCTTGTTTTCTCTTCAGAGTATATGAGGGATCAACCTGGATTTAGACTATTAAGCAGCAAAGAACAGAACAATAGTCTCTGGTGGGCTGGGGGTGCAATCTGTCTCTAGATGTGCTATTTCAAACAAATTAAAATTCATCTAAAGGTGTGAAAAATATAGCAGCAAGTTGGGAAAAAGTTTTTCAAGAGCTCTTTTTGATCTCAGATGTTCAGATTTATGATCCTCCAGCAGGCAGGTAGTTTCCCACCCATCACGCAGAAGCTGAACCGAGCTCCGCCTGCAGGACTAGCCTTCCCTCATCTAAGGGACACAATCCATGAGACACAGGGAGGGTTTATTTGGCATGCACAAGAGTGTCAGGCAAAATGATCCCCTATCTGTCTTCGCCTTTCGTATCAGTCGTTTTGTGCTGTTTTCTCTGGTCCATCAATAAACAAACTACCCCTCCAACAAGAGGTTTTGGAATTTTTATTAAAAATAAAGTTCTTTGGAATTATGTACAGTGTTAAGAATAATGGGATTTAAAGGAAGAAGAAAATGAAGAGTAATACCTCTGCCCTTCGCCTCTAAGGGGAAGTAGCCCCACGGGAAACCAGGTAGGGCCTGTGCCTCCGGTCAAGGGAGACTTAGCTCATGCCTACAGTGACTGCCTTCTCTGGATGTCTTACAGCAGCACCCCTCCATATTGGCTCCTGACATCTATTTTATTTATTTTTAAGATTTTTTTTTTTATTCTTAGAGAGAGGAGGAGGGAGAAAAAGAGGGAGAGAAATATTGATGTACATGAGAAACATCAATCACCTCTCACATGCCGCCAACTGGGGACCCGACCTGCAACTCAAGTCATGACCAGGAATCCAACCGGTGACCTTTCATTTTGCAGGACGACACCCAACCCACTCAGCCACACCAGTCAGGACATCCTGCCATCTATTCATCACAGTCTTAACAAACATCAGACCAAGTATTGTCTTACAATGTTGTCTGGAGGATACCACATTAAGAGACTTGCTCTTCCTGCATCACCTCCTGTCCTGTGATGCTTCTATTTAAAATACCAAATTAGCTCAGCCCCCTGGTTTATGCCACCCCATGGTCTCTAGCAGGAGCATCAAGAGGTGGTTTGTAGGCACATGTGAAATGAACCTACAGTGACCATTTAGCCCCAGCTGGCTCCCATGTCAACATCAGTGCAAACCATTCACTCAAAAAGTTCTTCAGCTACCTGCACTCAAAATTAGTTCATAGGAAGGATGTCCAGGGAGGAATGGGGAATAGTGAAGTCATCCCTTGTTCTCCATATTGGACAAGCACAGCCTAGTGCCTCCTCATGGAGCCAAGGACTAACAATGATGCCCTGTGCACATCCGGGCTGGGGAAGCCGTTGGTAATTTAGGCAGAGGTGGTGGAAACTACTGGCAGGCAGCTCTCCTTATCACCCACCTAGTAGGCAGCAAACACTCCCACAGTAGCTGAGTGAATTTTCACATACAGAGTCCTCAATGCCTACCTTGATGTACTAATAGAGTAAGGACTGTGTTCTAGTTTGAGGGCTGGTTCTTTTTTCATTAAGCAGATGGACCTATCCATAGAACTGAGACCCAAAAGAATGAGTGGAACTGTCTTCTGTCCCTCTGAGACACAGGGAAGAAGGCAGGATCCCCAGCCAAAGAAGATTGCAGGTTCTTCCCACCATAGCACACAGCAGTGTCGGCAAAGGAAGGCTGAGTTCTGACAACTCATGAGTCTCTACAGGACCTATGTCCTCCTCATTCTGCTCAAAGAAAGATCAGCACTTCCACCAGCTGGACCCAGCAAGGGCAATGACAGAGTGTAGACCAAAACATCTGTGGCCTTGGGCCTCCCCGCTGAGGCCGCCAAGGGGCTCTCTCTACGACAAGGCCAGCCGAGTGTATCTCAGGCTTTTCAAGACTCACCAGGGAGAGCTGGGTACCCAGACACAGGTTAGCCCCCATTCCTCTAAACAGAGCCAAAACTTACCCTGTATATACATTGCAACATACGTTAGCATATAAATTCAAGTAATTATTGAGCTTCATCAACCAAAGGTAGAGCTTACAACTTTCAAATACTTCACATAACAATGTAGTAACCAAAAAGAAGCTGTTTGGGCTGGGAAAAAAAAATGTGACTGGCTAGCAGATGTGCATTTTCAGTAATGACCTTCGAAAACAAGGTTAGCATGTGCATGCCTACATGTAAGTGGCACCCGAGATAAAGCCGGTTTCCAAACAAGCAACAGGACAAAATCACCCCATTGGTCAGGTCCTACGCAAACCAGGGAGCAATGCCTGGCTGAGCAAATCCAGGGCAGAGGCAGGACTCCTTCTTTAAGGAGGGTGAGGGGGTTGGCAGGAACCACTTGTTTGTCGTCTGGGATCTCCAGCCATCCCCACAGGGGACACCAGGGACCCGTGCTGAAGTTCCCGCCCACCCTGGTTGTGTGTCTTCCGTTCATCTGAACCCTGCGGGAACACATCCCCTGCCAGCTGTGCCCGAGTGTATCTGCATCTCTCTTCCTCCCTGTGAGTCGGCATCTGTGAGCCTTGACACCCTCAGCAGCTCCAGGTCTCTGTTCAGCGACAAATCAAAATGAAAAGACTGCTCCATCTGTGCGTCTCCTCCAATCTCCTCCTTCCCCCATCTGTACTTTTTTTTCCGAAGCAAATCAGTACACTCGCTGGCTGCTCCAATGAACTTCTTGTATTCATTTATATATAAAAGGAAAGCTCAAATCAGGCCTGCATGCCCTCTGCCCCAGTATCTTTGGGACTACTTGTTATTTTATTTATTATTTATTTTAATGTATTATTTTTTTAACTTAACATGGTCTCAGATGTCAAGAGCAAAACCGATCAGTGAAAATTTTACATCAGCCAACTGGCTGCCAAGACCTTGCATTTATCAGCAGGACCTGTCCAGTAATGGACTGGAATATTGACACGTCATCAATCAGATGGCCTGGAAGGAGGTTGCCAAGGCCCTCCCAACTTAGAACTCTGTGGTCAGGGGGTTTCCCTTAGTCTGACCCTGCGATAGGTGCTATAACCCAGGCCAGGCCCACCTCCTGCTCTTTCCACAGAGGGAGGTCATGCTTGTTAGAGGAAAGACCCTTCTACAACCCTGCTCCTCAAAATGGCATCTAGGAATCCCTCAAAGCTCTGGGGTGGATGAGCTGGACAGGGAAGAGTCCATGAGTCCTAGAAGGAGTTTTAAGATTTTTGTTTCATTCTAATTAAAAAAAAAGTAACATCAACATTACTACCTTCTGAATCATTTGGGGATGACTCCCTTGTAGCCAGATGACGCCTCTGGCTTCAGGGTTGGAGTTTCTCTGTTTACACTGTCACACGCACTGATTGATGGACTCCAATGAAAGAGAAGAATTTAACTGAATATGCTTCTCTCACTAGGCCTGGGCATCCCCTAGGGGTTAGCAGGCCTAGCTGGGCATCTGTGAGGTCTCAATTTTGAGAAATGTCACTACAACATATGAAAGTACAGGCTTGTAGAAAAAGAATGTGTCACCCTGCCCTTGGTGGTGACTCACTGGAGGGCCTCAAAGGCTGCAGGGACACAGAGGCTTGCTGCAGAGAGCAAGATCCCACATGTACTGCCTACCCTTTGAAAACGGGTCCGGTAGGGCTACCATACATAAGCCGAAGAACTGACAAGCCTGCCCGGGCAATCCTAATAATAAACTGCAAAGTATGAGAGGCCATCACTGGACACACCAGGCACTGTTGCCCCCGAGGAAGGGAGTAGTGGAGAAAGCTTGCCAAGCTTCCTTGAGAAGAGGTATCACCTGGACTGGCCCACTCCGTCCCGGTTCCAGTGTTACCTGCTGGCATGCAGATTCCCAGGCATCCAGAGTGTAAGTGGTTCCAGGATCCCAGTAGCTTCATCTTGGGCTGAATTGAAGAATAAGGGATGTGGCACTCAGAATCCCTCCCAGTCCCAGAAGAGGGGTTAGCCAGAGCAAGCAGCCCCTCTCACCCCACCCTCATCAGCACCTCAGTGCCAGACTAACCTGTCCTTTCCTATTTTGTCCTTTCCTTGCTGAGCTGGGGCCAGTCTCTATAGAGGAGGTGTCCTGGCCACCTGCCCAGGCAGCCAGCACTTGGACAGTCAGACCCCCCAGGCCGTGGTATAGAGCTGCTCCTTGCTGGCTGTTCAGGCCTTTCTGGGCCAGTTTCTGGGCCGGGGGAATCTGGGAATTGGCCCTGCCTCAGAGAGGGGCTGGGTGGGAGCCCGCGCCTGGCACTGGGAAGCTGGATGCCTAGGCTAGCAGGGAAGCAGCAGTTAGGTTCTGTCAGGAGGGAGAGAACCTTCCAGTGCCTTGTGGCACTTGTGAAGGCAGAGCTTGTGGGCTGAGCCCTGAGGGGCGAGGGGAGTGACTGGGCTCCTATCCCTCAGACCAACATCTTTCCTGCCAAGAGGGTCCTGGTTCCTTAGTGATGGGAATGGGCTGCGCTGCTGTGTTTCAGAAATAGCTACCACTTGATTTTAGAAATAGGCGGTTGGGTTTGAGGACACTGGGGAGATGAAGAGTTGGAGGTTTGTTTTCTTTTCAGCTTTCATAGCCAACAGAAAGTGAAACGAGCTTTGAGTCAAGGGGTTCAGTGTTATCTTGCCCGGTACCTGGTGATTTCCTTACACTTGCCCTGTTGGGCCTGTTTCCTCAAATGTAAAAACAGAGAGTTGCCCAGAGTCTCGAAGAACCCTTCCAGTTCCACAGCGCTGTGTTCTGAGCATCACAGGAGGGCAGCCCTGCACATTTCTTCATTGCAGGCTTCTTAGAAGGGACGCTATTCAATACTCAATGAGGCAACAGCTTTCCAATAGATGATCCCCTTCAGTACCTTTGACCATAAGTCTAAGTTTATGATTTCAGAAAGGAAAAGTTTTAAGCCAGAAAATGCAGGGTAACATTAACCCAAGAAGACCAGTGAGCAGCGCAGTGTAGGCTCAGGTAGTCAGCCAATCACCACCTTAGCAGGTGCCTGCTGGGATTCAATGTTAGGACTGTCTCTCTACTGAGACGTACATTTCAAAGCAAAATGTGTCAAGCTCCAGTAACACATCTCTGTCAAGGTTGGGTAATAAGCAAAGTCATGAATAAGTCATTACTGACTTGAGTCAAATACCATAGGAAATGATCAGAATTGTATTTAACTATATTAAGATCTTTCCCCCAACAAATGGGATGTTTTATGGAGTTCTCAAATCTTTTCCCCACCACTGTTGGAAATATCTTAATACCATGTCTTTACACACCCCACTGTGGTGAACACATTCTCTTGCTGAAACAACACTATCCTTCATATGTACAACTAGCATTCTTTGAAATATCTCTGATACATGTTTAGACAGTGTTCACCATGCAACCCAGTGTTGTGAACTCATCTTTTTAAATTAATGGCTTTATTGAGACACAATTCATATAACATACAACCCACCCATTTAAAGTGTATAAGTCAGTGGATTTTGATATATTCAGATACACGGAAGCGTAACCACAATTTTAGAACATTTCATCAGCCCAAGAAACCTGGTGCCCTTTAGCTCTCACTTCCCCCTGCCCACTCAGACCCTTCTAACAACATAAAACTTGTTCTTTTCCCACTCCCACGTATCACACAGTAATTCCTCGATACAGGAGCTGCAGGATGGGTGTAGATTCAGAACAAACAAGTCCCACTGACATGTAACTAAGACTTATTGTGCAGAACCAGGTTGAGCTTCACGCATTCTATGTGTCCTTCCTGAGAAGACAAGCCTCGTTTGCCTCCTTTGGTACCATCTTTTTAAAAAAGTTTATAGTGTTTATGACCCTAAAAAAATGACTAATAATGTCTTGTGGCTTACTCCTCCTGACTTAAGAACACTAACAACAATATGCATATTGTGTTTCCTATACACACTTGATGGGTTATTTTACATATGCATTTAAAGCATATCAGTATTTATGCCTAAGAAATAATCTTGAACACTTTAAACAGCAGAAACATACCAAACAGTTACCAGTGGAAATAATGCCAACAAGGTTCCCTGTATTTTTATCCCAGAGACGCACCACAGAAATCTTAGGTTAACAAAACTTTGAAAAATGTTTTGTATATTAAGAACGTATTTTTGGGGATTGGAGGGACTAACAGTTTTTCCTTTGGCTTAAGACAGTCAGCAGTTGGAAGTTGTTAAACTTAGAAGGCAGCAACTCCTTACAGAGCCAGAATTCTGAGGCAGGAACCCAGCATGGGAGTTCACTCATCCTTTCTTTCACTCCCTCCCCACAGTTCCCACCATGAAGGAGCTGCTGAGGTCACTTTCAGAAGAGTAATCGTTGGATGGTGTGACTTTTTCATCTTTTCTTTTTTCATCTTATTAACTGCAATGAATGATAATGTGCTGCTTTTCCACTTTAAAATATAAATGTCTATATCCCAACAGATGAGGTGGCAGGCGTGTTGGGAATCTGAGGGTAACACCTGCTCCCCACCAGCCTGTGGGCCCCAGAAACAGGAAGCGTGGAGGGAGTTGGAGCAACCTGGAGTCAGCTGTCAGTGGTGCCACGGAGCTGAGTGTAGTCATCTTTCCACCATTTATTGGCATCATAATCTCACTGGAAGCTTTTCATTAATACCTTATTCCTGTGAACACATCTGGGGCACAACATATTGTCCTCCAGGTGCGAGGGTGGCAGGCTGCCGGCAGGGAGCAAGAAGAGTGAACACACTTTCCCTGGTTTTTCAGGAACCCAGGCTGCCCAGCATAAACCTGTAGCTTAACCCCACCCTCTGTGTCTGCAGGGAGAGACTTCGCCCATGGACCACTTGACACCAGAGGCCTCTTGTGGTGACCAAACTGTCTCTGTCTTCCCAGAACTGGCTGCAATTCTGCTCCAGGAGGCAAACACAGCTTCCGGGGTGGACACCGTCCATGTCCTCAAGGAGAGCAGTACCCTTCCAAGAGCAGGCACCCCCTTCTCAGGGGAAGCAGTCAATTCAGGGAGACCTAAACTTTTCAGTCATTCCCTGCTTTTCCATCTTCAATGCTCTTTTTGATTTTGTCAAGATCCTGGCCTTCTTTGGTGAGACAGGAACAAACTTTTGGTTAGGATAAGCATATTCACACAGCTTCTTAATATGCTTCCAATTTCAAGCCTTCGGTGCTCAGATGTAATTGCTGGCACCAAGCCCTCACAATGTCTCAATGCAGCAACTTAAGGGGCAATGGAGGAATTGGTGTCTTCTTCCAAATTCTTACTCTCTTATTTTCTTGTGCTATCTCCTATGAACAAGAAGCTTTGGCATCTGTCATAGAACTTTTCTGTCTGGCCTCCTTCCCTGAGGTTCTTTCTACATTTGATTCACCAGCAGCCTGATGTTTTTCTTCAGCTTTTACTGGTTGGGATTTGCAAGCCATTTTTTCTCCTGCTGACTTCTTTTTGGAGTTCCACTTCTTGCCTTTTGCATTTTCCATATTGAGAATAGAACTCAAGGTTGATAAATAGAAAACCTCCTTACTTCTGACCCATATTACCATCTTTTTAAAAAATATTTCTTTATTATTTTTAGAGAGGGGAAGGGAGAGAGCCAGAAAAGGAGAGAGACTTCAGTGTATAGTTGCCTTTCACCTGCCTCCAGCTATGGACTGGCTAGAGACTTGGCTTGCAACCTGGTTATGTGCCCTGACTAGGAATCCATATTACCATCTTAACGAGTGGTCTCTGCAAGGAAGTGGATTCATCTAAGTATAAGGATGATGGGATATTAAAGTCCCCAACCATTACTGTAGAACCAGCTATTGCTGTCTTCCATTCTATCAGTTTTTGCTTCATAGATTTTGATGGTCTGTCATTAAGTGCATAAACATTCATAATTGTCATGTCTTCTTGCTATACTGAGCTTTTTATTAATATGTAACATCCTTCGTCTCTTGTAACCATTTTGGATTTAAAGTTTATTTGGTCTGATATTAGTATAGCCATTCTTGCTCTCTTTTGGTTACTATTTTCACGGAACGTATTTCCCATCTTTTAACTTTCAATCAATTTGTGTCTTTGGATGTAAAGTGAGTCTCTTTTCAACAGCATATAGTTGGGTCATATTTTTGCCTCATTCTGTCAATCTCTGTCTTTTGACTGCAGAGTTTAATTCATTTACAGTTAAAGTAATTACTGATAAGAAGGGACTTCTGTCATTTTGCTGCTTGTTCTCTAAATGCCTTATAGCTTTTTGTCCCTCATGTCCTGCACATATTTGTGTATAGTTGACATTTTGTAGTGAAATGCTAAAATTCTCATTTCCTTTCATGTATGTTCTATAGCTCTTTTCTTTGTGGTTACCATGGAGAGTATATTTAATGTCTTCAAGTTATAATACTCTAATTTGAACATACACAAGCTTATCTTCAGTAACATATAAAAACTCTGTGCCTTTACAGCTTGGTGCCCATCCCTGTCAGTTGCTGTCACACAATTATATCTTTTTACATGTGTGTCCAAAATCACAAATTAATAATTCTTTTAAATGGATTAGTCCCTTAAATCATGTAGAAAACAAATAGTAGTTATTATAAATAATACTAGCTTTTATAACTGCCCAGGTATTTACCTTTATTGTGATCTTTATTTCTTCAACCTTTCACTTTATTTTGCAAGACTCCCTTAAGGTTTTTTTTTTTTTTTTTTTTTTTTGCAGGACAGGTCTAGTGATACCAAATTCCCTCAACTTTTATTTTTCTGAGACTGTCTTCATTTCTCCCTCACTTTTGAAGGACAGTTTTACCAGACATAGGATTCTTGGTTGATCATTTTTGTGTTGAAAACCAGACATTTGAGTCTAAAAATGTACTAACTCTGGATATCAGATTCTCCCCCTTCCCAGTTTGCTAGTCTTTTAATTTTTGTTGTCCCTGTTTTATTGTTTTTTTTGTAGGCTGTCTCTGAGATAAGGATCCGCCTAAGGTATAAACATAAGTTATTTTCAGGTCTTTTTTGGGCCTGTGCCTTTCCCTAAGCATGCACAGTCATTCTCTAATTATTCCCATATACGCAGTTGCTTTTGAACGTCTTAAGTATTTGGCTCCTAAAAGGGAAAAATGAAAACTATGAAGGGGAGAAGATGCTAGCTCTTTAAGTCCCCTGGAAGTCACATCAGCAGGAGAGAGAAGCTCTTACAATTGTGGGAGGTGCAGCGCAATGACCACTCGCCTCTTTGCATCTCTCATCAGAGGCAACAGTGATCAAAACCCATATTTGAGGACAGGGTCCTTTTTGCCCATCTTGATTCCTGCAGATGGATGAAAACTGCTCCAGGAACATGTGCACAGCTGCCTGCCACTTGGATGGAAACAGGGGATAAGTTGCTGCTACTGCTGCAAGAGCTGAAATTGACCAAAATAAGCCAACCAAGCTTTCCCCTGGAAGTTGTAAGCCTGACTAGATAGACCCAGAGCTCCAAAATAGTTCTATCATCTGCCAGTGCAATTGTTGTCTAGATGGGGAGACAGATTTCCTGTTGCATCTTACTTCACCATCTTCCCAGAATGCTCCTTGCACATTTCCTCTTAAGTCTCCTGTCTACTCATGCCCTGCCCTATCACATGTAGATATGTATGACATCAATTTTCATGCTACATCCCCTACTTGGGTGTTCAGACCATTGAAAATGTCATGAATTCTGCTCAGCAATGGCCATGGGCCAAATGTCAGGATTCATCAGTCTGGGAGAACCAAGGATCCACCTCTTTAAATCTCTCAACTACCTCTTTGCAATCATGTATCCTCTTTATTTTTTCCCAATTTTCCACTGATGAGAAGAAGGGAGGGATCTTTATGCTGTGTTTGTGTATTTGTATACATGTGGGGATGTCCAAGTACCTTCTTTTTAACTCTCAAAACCACACACACACACACACACACAAAGGTATATGTTTTAAAATAAAATTCTATTGATGACTTTCCCAAACTCTCCTGAGTTAACTACAAACAGGGTGGCTTGAAGGATTCTTGGCAAAACCGAACATCATCTCCAAGAACTTGAACAAGGAAAACCAGTCTATGAGCACACATACTTGATGCCTCTGAGCCCGGGGCAGGTCTTCTGACCATTAGTGTAGAGAGAAGAGACATTTCTCCTTGCTCCTCTCCCCTCTCTGCCTCTCACCCTCTGAATGACGTTAAGTCTCATTGTGGACTAACACTGGGTTGATGTGAGGGGAGATCATAGGCCTCTTCACGCAGAAGAGAACTTGACCGGGTTGCTGAACTGGGCCTTTGTATGGAATGGGTTCCCCCTGGCTCTCCTCCCCCACCTTGTAAATGCCCCAGGAGAAAAGGTTCACAGGGCAGTGGGTGGCCCTCACAGTTGTGGCTGGCCAATTCCTCACTCACCATTGAGTTCCCAGAGGAAATGCAAACAAATCAGACCACACTTGGCTGCTGGCCAGTGAATCTTTGAACTTCTTCAACAAGTCTTTAAAACTTTGGTTCTGACTCAAACCTTTTGCGCCAGCATACAAACTGCTGGGTCTCAAGTCTCTCTGTTTAGGGAAACAGTGTGTCTGTGGCATTTGAATAAGGGTATTTATCTAAAAAAGTGTCTTGAGTTCTACCAGGTTCTACAGAAAGCTTACTGTGCCCTCACCTTCAGCCTTCAAACCTTCCTGAATACCTCACGTTTACCTATACCCTTTACTTCAGTTGTTGTATATTTACTTGCCAATGTTCCTAACTTTGTCTTTTTTCTTTGTAAGTCCCCAATTGTGCTTTGTAAAAGGGCCCAGGGGTTGCTGAGTTTCCACTGAAACCAGGATGAAAGAGAACAAACTCTCCAGAGGGAGGCATCTGAAAAACACTGGCCACTGGGACTCACTAAGTAACGGAGCTCTGGAGCTACCACCGTTACAAAAAGAGTGATTTTGTTTTCCTTTGGAGAAATTGGTGAGATATAAGGTGTAGTTTCTTTCTTCTTTCAGACTTAATGGTGCATTTGGGATTTTTTGTTTTATTTTTCATTCCTTCTTTTGTTGCTGCTTACTTCTAAAGCAGATTATATGGTAGACATCTGCTCTCCAAAGCTGCATCTCCTGCCCTTATAAAAAGATGCCTCAGGGGAAGTGAGAACCAAGTAAGTGTTCCAGACGTTGGCATTCCTTTTAGTCCCAAACCAGTATCTCAACGACCTTTATTCCCACACCCTCCTGGAAGTAATATCATTTTGTCTACTTTAAGCCTCTGAAAGGAAGTCAGTTGCCAGTGAACCACTAACCAGCGTTTTAAAAAATCTACCCTATCACTAATTTACCTATACAACATGGACATTCAAGTAGCAGTCAAATGCTCTCCAGGGTGTCTCCTTAAGAACTAGACCTGAACATCCTCAACCTGAAACCTGCCTGCTCCAAACCTCCAGCAGATCTGGGAATGAAAGGCATTGAGAAAGTTCTCCAAAGTCCCAACTAACTGGAAAAGTAACTGGGAGCAAAAGAGGATTCCAGACTCAAGGAAAGAAGAATCATAGATCATACCTTAGACATATTTTTAAAGAAAACCGTAGTAATCGATACTTGTTAGCCCACTTCCATAACTGCTTTTGAAATGATCACTTTCATTGAGTCAAGCCGAAACTACTCATTTTTACCTGAATGACTTTTAGTGAAAATAAATGGAAACAAATTCCATTTCAGAATTATGAGGTTTTAAAATTTGTTTTTTTGTATTGTTTTGTTTGTTTTTTTATGGCTCATTTCCAGACATGTCACAGGGCATTGAGTATTGTAAAATAACATTTTGTGTTGCTCTTAAAAGTGTCAGTTGAAATTTATATATACAAAAATGTGCCAGGTCTAGTACTTTAGATTACCAAATCATTTATAAAGATGGGTACCATTAACCAGAGGCAAAAGAAAAAAAGGAGGTTCTAAAGATGCCGACTCCCTGCATTCTCTATTATGGCCTCCTTTTTTTTTTTTAGACTGATGACAATATACATATCTTCCTGCCTCTCCCAAAAAGGGTTTACTTTAACCACTCGTAAAACAATTTCATATTCTACCATAATATTTGTGGTTTAAAATGTGCTACTTGACCTCACTGTATTGTTTTCATTTTTTCCCAGCCATTCTATTCATATATTTACATGGAGACTTCTGAAATTGGTCAGAACTCTGACAGAGCAGACAAGTTATGTGAGCAGATGAAATAACATATGCATGGATATTTATGATGTTGTAACTTTCTAAAGTGCTATGACATCAACTCCTCATATGAAGATAATATTGCTAATGCTGGTATTTATGGCAAGTCATAAATGAACGTGTGGGATGCCTATTTTGGGCAATGGCTGCTTTTTAGGGCTTTGAAAGAATTCTTCCCTCAGGTCACTTTGACATTACTCCCCCTTGCCCCCCTAGAGAATTTCTGGATGGCAGTTGAAAAGCAGGCTGACCCTGGAGGAAGACAGCCAAAGCTGCATGTGAAGGGGTCGCTGTCACCTGCCCAGGTACAGTGATTTCTGCTGTTCTCAGGTAGTTTCCTGTCCTGTCTCAGCTGCCTTGAGCGGGCTGGAGAATCACAAGGCTGTACATTGGCTTCTGTCTGTACCCTTGTTCTTGTTATCCCTCCAAGAACTGGAACTTCATTGCTCTGGAGCTCAAAGACAGTAACAAAAATACAGAAAACCCAGTGAGGGATGGCTCGGTGTCCCCAAGTAGATAACTATAATGCAGGGAAGGGGAAGTAGGCAACATTAAGCAGTGAATGATTAGGACAAAAAGAAAATAGGGGCGAGGTCTGAATCAACCAAGGTTCAATCAAGAACACAGAAAGCACTTCAGAGATTTCAAACTGAGAGCATTTAGTACAGGGAATTGGTTACCGAATTGATGAAAGAGCTGAGGAGCCTAACAGGACACAATAATGCACCTCACAGATTGCTAACAACTATGAACCCAAATTCAACCAATCCTTAGGGCCGCAGGGACCAAGAAAGGGAGGCAATGTTACAATACTGCGCTTAGGAGCAAGGGCATCCACTTTGGATAAAATCTGAAGTAGATTTTGGGCATGTTCCAATGACCATTTCCATGTAACCCCCTTTTTCAGAACTCCTAGCTGGGGCGGGGGAAGCTTTCTTTTACAGATTATCTAAAAGGTTAAGGAAAACCACTGTACCCTCACAGTACTCAGTCTAGATCTTATTAGGCAACAAAGGAATGTTGGGTCCTTTGAGGTCCTTTAATAAACATAAAGGAAAGATAACAAATACAGAGTGTCGCAAAGTAGATTTACAGTTGTATGTGAAACAGTTTATTCTTGTATTATTTATTGATTACTGTATTATTTTCCATATGAACACTAGAAACCTACTTTTGCCCCACCCTGTATATATTAGCACAATAATCATTTATATAAACCTAAGTCCTATAAATAAACATAAAGGATTTTATCAACCTTTGTCCCTGCCCTCTCTACCCCAGCTGGTTTCCACAGCAGTAGGGAAACCACATTTCATGGTTTGTCAGGGACAACTGTAATACACCTGGTGTCCTGTCATCCCATCGCTTTAGCACATGTCCTGGAATTTTCATCTTTTCAAATTATTTTAGGAAGAAGGGAAGGGAAAGAAAAAGAGAAATACCTATGTGTGGCTGCCTCTTGCGCCCCCTAGCTGGAGATCTGGCCTGCAACCTAGGCTGTGCCCTGACTAGGACTTAAACAAACGACCCTTCGGTTCAAACGCCAGTGCTCAATCCACTAAGCCACACCAGCCAGGGCTCATCTTTTTTAAAAGCTAAAACTTGCAAACTCTCATTAGAAGGAAAAATCTGAATGACCTTGGATTAAGTAACATTTTCTTGGATATGACATCAAATGCACAAGTAACTGAACAACAAAAATAAACTGGACCTCATCAAAATTTAAAACTTTTGTGCTTTCAAAAGATATTAAGAAAGTGAAAAGACAATCCACAGAATGGGGGAAATATTTGCAAATCATGTATCTGATAAGAGTCTAGTATCCAGAATATACAAAGAGCTTACAACTAAACAACAAAATAAGTAACAGTTTAAAAATGGGTAAAGGATTAACAGACATTTCTCCATGGCATTAAGCACTTGAAAAGATGCTCAACGTCATTATAATTGGGGAAATGCAATCAAGACCACAACGAGGTACAATTTTAGGATGGATATAATAAAAATAACAGAAAATAAGTGTTGCTGAGGACATGGAGCAATTTGAACACTCACACATTGCTCTGCGGATCGTGCACTCTTCGTTCTCTTAATGGAGGGTCTGGGGAGAACCAAGGGAAGCCTGGTGTGGCAACTGGTGCTTGCTTCCTCTTCTCTAGGTTTTTGGGACTGGCAACCACACTCCCTTTGGACCAAACAGTACAGCCTCATGTGTGGCTCATGGGCCCTGCCCGCTAATCGCATCCTGAAACCCAGTCCTGCAGCCCTGGGCTTGTTCCCAGCACTCAGCACAGGAGCTTGGAGGTCTGATTAATTCTATATTATGCTCCGCTGGGAGAAGTCAGGGCACGTTCACTGAGAAACTTTACATATAGGGGATCTCAAACTGATGTAGCTGAAATAATTCATTAATTTTAAAAAGGTATTTTGAGTATAATAAGTAAAAGAGCTAAAAATTTCAAACATGTTTCATCAAACAATTATACGTACACCTATGTGTGTATCTGTGTATCTATTCTGGATCGCTCATTTTTGGTGATGATTATTCTAATGCAAAACATAAAACATACCAGTGAGAATAATCAATCATCAATGATTAACTTGTTAAAAAGTTTTCCTCTGCCTTCACAATTACCTGCTTCAATTAAATAAAATAACCATAGCATTATTTAATTTCCTGACCCAAATGCCGTATTAATCTAAAATAAAAAGAAATTACTGTAATTTCTCCATTTTCTTTAGACTACCTGGACTCTCAGCGTTCAGAATGGCTTCAAATCTGTAGGTAACCAGGAAAAGAAAATGTAAAGCGTGTCTCTCTCTCGTAGAAACAACCCTCCCAGACAGGCTTGTTAATCTGCTGACGGAAGTTATGGCACTTTTTAATTGGCCTCCAAGAAGTCCTAAAGGGCTAGCTGCTTCTCACCAAAGCCAAGAGGTAAGGAAGAAAATAAAGAAAAAAATGAAATAAAATAGGTGCAGGATATTTAAAGACCATCATAAAATCCCAGTCTAAGTACTAACTCTACTGCTACCTATCTGTGTGACCTTAGGCAAGTCTCGTAGTATGGTCTCTGAGCCTCTTTTCTCTCATCAATAAAATAAAATAATACCTGTGTTTAGGGGCTTAGGAAATAAACCCATTACTGTGTTTAGAACAGCTTCTGACCCAGTAAACAGTAAATGTTTCTTTGCCTTTGTGATGACAAATTACTTTTCCTTGGGCTTTAGTTAAAAGATCGAGAATCACTATAGATAGATAAATATATAAAGAGGGAAGGCTTGCAGTCTACAAGTTGGTAACCCTCTAATGTAAGGGGAGTTGATATTTTAAACCAACCATGTGCTCCTTAAGATAAAGAACAAACAGGCTTCATTTTGAGTGGCTGAGACTAACCACTAAGTGATGCCTGCAGTGCTATGGTAGGAATGGTTCTGAAGCTGAGTCTTTTTTAAAAAAGAGTTTATTCATTATCTTTAGAAAGAGGGGAAGGGAGGGAGGAAGAAAGGGAGACAAACATCAATGTATGGTTGCCTTTCACCTGCTTCCAGCTGGGGACCTGGCTGGAGGGAGACCTGCCTTACAACCCGGGTATGTGTCCTGACTGTAAATTGAACTGTGACCCTTGGGCTCGCAGCCTGGAACTCAATTCACTGAGCCGAACCAGCCAGGGCTAAAGCTGAAACTTGACCCAAAGGTACGAGGGATGTGGCTTATTGCAACATGTGCCCTGTTCTCAGTGATAGCATGTTCCATTCCTTATCTTCTATGCACAAAGGACTCACCTGCCATAACTTTGGTAGCCAACTTCACAAGAGAAACTCAGACAAGTAACGGTACTCCTGAAATCAATAAATAACTTAGTAAAGACGCACTTACTTAAAAAAATATGACAAAAATGCCAGTACTGGTCGGATCCATGGCATGACAAAGACAACCTGAAACCAGAGGAAGAGGTTGGGAAGGGGGCCTGTTGGACAGCCCAGGAGCTAACAACATTTTTAACCTTTGGTAACTTACATGTGCATTAGGAAACGTTAAGACAAGAATCCTCTCCCTTGCTTCTCAAAATGAATGAATGAATGAATACCCTACTATACATTATGCACAGACACATCAGTTCCAAGTCCACAGTAATCTTCCACAAAGAACACTTCCAAATGCCACTCCCAACACCAGAGAGAGTTCAGCTCAGGCTCCCCTGCTGCAGGATTCTTATCCCGGGGCAGCCCTGGCGGAGGCCTCTGCTTGTGCCTTCCTGGCCTGTTGGGCAACATCTATTGATGCACATCTTCAAAGGCTTCATTCTGATAGGAATATTCCAGAAATCCTTTACTATTTCATCCCTTTTTTCCCAATCTTTTTATTTTTTATTCTATTACAATTGCCTCAATTCTTTTTTGTCCCCTCACCTAACCCACCCCTCTCACCCACAGTCAATCCCCTCTGTTGTCCATGTCCATTCGTCATTCATTCATTCATACATGTTCTCTGACTAGTCTCTTCCCCTTCCTTCCACCATTCCCTCTCCTATAACTATCAGTCCGTTCCATGTTTCCATGTCTCTGGTTCTAGTGTTCTTGTTAATTTTGTTCATTAGATTCCAGTTTCTTTCACCATTTGGCTTGTTTCACTAAGCGTAATATTCTCCAGTTCTATCCATATTATCACAAAAGGTAAGGCTTCCTTCTTTCTTTCTGCTGCGCTGTATACCATTGTGTAAATGTACCAGTTTTAAAATCCACCATCTACTGATGGGCACTTGGGCTGTTTCTAACACTTAGCTGTTGTCAATAAGCACTTTTATGAACATTCAGGTGTACAGGTTCTTCTGAATTGGGTGTTTCAGGATTGTTAGGGTATATTCCTAACAGTGGAATTACTGGGTCGAATCCACTCTACTTTCTTAATCAACACCTAGCTGCCACAATCAGGGAGGGGCTCTATCTTTTGGCCCTAATTGCACTCTCTAATTGTAGGTTTTGTATCTTTAATAACCTGGCCAAACCTAAAATATGTAGAGAAGGGTTCTGTATCTACACACAGTAATACATATCTCTCTACCTTGCAAATCCTGTATGGAATTTATTTGATCTAGTGCCTCAGGGATTCCTAGAATAGAGTAGGAATGTATCCTTCATGAAATTAGAACATGGCTAGAGCACTACCTCTTCTGGCCAAGAGTTACAAAGACTGGATTTACCCTTCTGCAATAAACAATTAAGAAACTTGAGAACTTACATGAAATCATTTTTTTTAGACATTGAAACATAATTAGCACAGGACTCTGATTTCCCTGAGAAAAGGGAAACAAGAGCGAGGCAGGTCCTGGACTGCTCCAGCTTACTGCCTAGATGCAGTTTCCAGGACACAAGATAAGGCGGAAAAATTCTGAGTTCAGGGAGGCCAGGGTGGCTAGAATTTGGGACGGAAATAGTTTGTTTCCATAAGCCACAGTGCTGTCATGATATAGAAGTGGTATCCTCAGAAGGGTGTTACCTTAGTGCGGATAAGTTAACACTCAAGACTGCTCTGGACCCAGCATTGTAAAGCTGAAAGGTAGGTCTTGAAAGGAGGAAACTGATTAAAAGCAGCTTAACCCTGCACCAGAAAAAATTCCAACACTATGTAAAATAATACAGTAAAATCTAGCACCCAACAGGGTAAAATTCAGTGTCTGACATCTAGTAAAAACTGCCAGGCATGCAAAAATGCAGGAAAATATTACCAATAACCAGGAGAAAATGGAAGCAACAGAAATAGGCAGAGGCCCCATAGTATAATGGTTAGCATTATACTAACCATTGCAGAAACAGGCAGAGAAATCAGACAGATGCTGGAGTTACCCAACAAAAGAACTACCACAGCTACTAAAAATACACTCCGTATATTTAAGTAGAACACATAAGCATGATGAAGAGAGAAACTGAAGATATAAAAATGATCCGTCCAGCCCTGGCTGGTGGCACAGTGGATAAGGCGCCAGCCTGAGAACCCAAAGGTCGCTGGTTTGATTCCCAGCCAGGGCACAGAACCAGGTTGCAAGCCAGGTCTCCAGCCAGGCCCATAGCTGGAGGCAGGTAAAAGGCAACCATACATTGATGTTTCCCTCCCTGCCCTTCTCTTTCTAAAAGACAATGAATAAAATCTTTAAAAATAAAAAAGTCTCTTGTATTAAAAAAAAATAAAGATCCAAATGGAACCTCTAGAAATGAAAAATATATATGAACTGCAAAATACATTAATAGCAATTTAGTCAAAGTTAGAATAGAAAAGAGACAAAGACAAGAATAGATTAAAAAACTCTTCCAGAAGTAGAGAGGAATTCTTCCTTTTAAGAAGACATAATTCTCTCTGAATTGCCATTAAAGATTAAGAATAATGGGTTTAATGTTAGGATTAGCAGTAAGAAAGGGATATAATAACCAGTAATTGTTTTTTCTAGATTTGATCTTTGCAGGACTATAAATTGTGGTCTTGGTTGAACATTAGATCCAAGACAGGACTGTCTAACAGAAATAATGCAGTCATATATGTTAAGTTTTCTAGTAGCCAAAATAAAAAATAAGGGGTGAAATTAATTTTAGTATTAGTGTAGTACATGTCAAATATTAAAAGTTCATTATTGTTAATGTTTTATATTTCTGTACTAAATGTACTAAATCTTTACAATCCAACATTTACTTTGTATTTAGAACACATCTCAACTCTGATTAGCGCCACAGTTCAGGTGTTTCATTACCCATGTGTCTGGTGGCTAATATATTAGACAGCATGGGTCTGCACAGCTACATCAGTCAGGGTAATGTTAGATGTTTTAACAAACCCAGAAATGTCAGCGGCTTAACACAACCCAAGATTTATTTTTAATTCAGGTTATAGTCCATGGAGGTTGACAGGGAAAAGAACTCTGCTTCAGCCATAAACTCGCGTTTCTTCCAGGTAGTGGCTCCACTGTCTCCTTCCTGGAGACTGTCCTTGGGTTTTCTTCATCTAGTCACCTGGTGAACAAAAAGGGAGGGCATGCCACTGAAGAGAAGCAGTTACCAGCCCCCAATCTCCTTTTGGCAAGTCACAATTATACAAGAGCCAACCCAACCACAAGCACATTTAAGTCCTCTGCTCACTCATATTACATGACCAAAGAATGGAAGGGAAAGGAGAAGAAGAATGAATCGTGCTGAGCACAAAAGGACTATCGCATCTTGTGGATGGTTTAATATGAAAAGTCTTTGGAAAAGAGAAAAATAAAAACTAAAGCTAGGCAAATGATGTGTGTCCTTCTCCAAAGCAGTGATACTCTTGCTGCTCCATCTTCTCCAAAGAACATTCAACAGAGACTAATACGTATAATTATTCATTACATGGGCCAGAAACAATGACCACTAAAGGAAATGACAAACTTCATTAGGAGGGGCCTCTTAAAGACCTAAAACTTTTTAGAAAACCCTGTTTTAAAACTGTAAATTAAACCACGGATACAAAAAATACACTATACAAATCAGTAACAATAAATTATTAAGAGGGAGACTATTGTAATGCCACACAGATTTTAAAAAGCCCCTCAGAGTGCTCAATTCCAATTTCAGTCTCCTCCTTACCCTCAAAGCAGTACTACCTGGGCATCTATCACAATCCCTTCCTTGTATTTCTTTTGGTTACAATACCTACCTGTGCATCCCTAGATACTACAGTCTTGCCCATTTTTGAGAGACTTGGCATGTCCCTTTTAATCTGAAGATTCCTCTTCGTACCTTTCTTTTCATGTGTTGAAGAACCCAGGACATTTGGCTCCTAGGATTTTCTAGTCTAAATTTTGCTGATTGTAAACTTACCCCTCTGCTCTCTATATTTTAAGTTGGCAATTCAATCTAAAGACTTGAACAAACTCACATTATTTTACCACTTTGGATAAAACCACAGGTGACTTGGATTCTTTCATCAAGACACACAAAGCATCTGCTTGCCTTTCTTTGTGATAGAGCATTCATTCTTGGTGTTCAATGCCTAGATTCAGAACACATTGAACACTGAAAAGTGTAGATATTTTTTTATCATTTGTTTTTATTAGCAGGGATATTTTAAGAAATGCTCCTCTTCATCTACTATTTTGCTATCCAGTAATATAATCTCTTTATTTGCTAGTTTTCAAGGCAATTAGTTTATCTGTATAATCCTCTATTGAAGCTCAAATTGTATCATTTGGGGGTTTAAAAATATTTATTCCTTTTTATTGAATTTATTGGGGTGACACTAGCTAACAAAATTACGTAGGTTTCAGGCACACAATTCTACAACACATCATCTGTATTATTTTACTTCTGGTGTAAAGCAAGTATCAAATAGTTTGATAATCTCTTTTCTTTGTAAATCATTTGCTCTTTTTCCTTAGATGGCCAAGAAATTTTTTCTATTTTTAAAATGGTTCAGTAATCTTACTAGAATGTCTTTGTCTTGGTGTCTGTCAGTTAAGATCCTCAGGTATGCAGTGTTCTAGTTTCAACTCAATTTTTCAAAATTGCATTTTCAGGAATGTTTCCTGAAATTATCATATTTCGTATTTGTTAGAAGCTCCTCCAATCCATGTTAGACTTGTTTTGCCTGTCTTCAATATTTGACACTTTCTTTGAATATTTACCTCCATTTCACTTCATGTGACTTTACATAGCTCTAATTTATGTTGTTCTTCCTCCCTCCAGCCCCTAAAGAGTTTATATGGGATCTGACCATGGTATCTTTCTGTTGTCTATATTTCTATAAATTAGTTTTCCTAAACATTTTGGAGGCATGATTCAGAATAACTTTTCTAATTGGACATAGCTTTTTTTCCCCTATACTGTTAAAATATAATGGCAACTTGCTTTATGATGTTTTCTGGCTCTGCTAAACTTTCCCACTTTTGTCTGGACTCTTTCTTTCCTTTATTTTACTGACCCCTCTTTTATTCTTTTCTCATAATGATGTTAAGGAACTGATACAGAAACTGGTAAATCATGATCACAGAAACCACCATCTTGCATTACCTCATTTCACAATCCTGTAAGGTAGGTATTATTATTATCCCCATTATACAGAGGGGAAACTGGGACACAAAGTATTTAAGTAATTTGCCCAAAGGTAGAAATTACTAATAAGTGGAACTAGGAATTGCACGTGATAACATGGCATCAGAGCCTACATATCCTGCTCAATTCGGATACCTCCCCAAGCAGGTCCTACCTAGTACACTGTCCCTTTCTGGGAGGGAAGCATAACTACTTAGTTTCAAGAGTTTATATGATCTAAAATGCTTCAGATCTTACTGTGACTTGCACTCATTCCCTAGAAATTGTGCAAAATCTTGTCCAGTTTCAGATACAGACCTCAAATTGACCCACTGTACTTTGAGACCTGTTGGCTATTCTCAGGCCTATTACACAACCATTGTTTCCCTTTGCTTCCTGTTTCAGAGATGCAAATAATATGCACATGTTTTGGCTCTGGTGACTTGTTACTACCTTCTTGTATTTTGAGGCTCTGGGGGTTACCTTGTCATTGAGTTTTGTGGCAAAAATTTTGTGTGGGCTTTTGGTTTTGCTGTCTAGTTTCTCTGCCCATTTTTATGTGGAGGTTCAGGGAAATTCAAACTCCACCTGCCACTGCCACCGCCCCCGGACCTACAACTTGCTGTACACTCATGCAAGCACCCTCCCCCAGGCCTGCCTGATTTCTCCAAAGCTGCTCTTACTTCCCAAACCAAACACTAAAGCACGAATCACATTTAATCAGTCTCAATCGCCGAAAAGGGTAACAATCACAAACAATCCCATTGAAGAACTGGTAGGGTGAGACGGCACCTAAAACAGTAGTTCCCCAACTTGGCTGAGCACTGTGATTACCTGTAGAGTTTAAAAATTACTGAAGCCTGGGTCCCACCCCTCAGAGGCTCCAATTTAATGGTCTTTGGTATGAGATTTTAAAAATCCCCAGTCTAATGGACAAAGTGGTGATTCTAGTTAATAATACTGTTATATATACTTAAAATTTGCTAAGATCATGCAGTCTCACCACACACACAAAAAGTAACTACAGGATAATGGATGTATTAATGAACTTAACTGTGGTAATCATTTGATAGTATGTGCATTACAACCTAAATATAAACAATTATTTGTTAATTTATGCTCTTTTCCCACAACATGAAGCAATTCTCTAGTTCTTAGCAGACAAACTACACTAAGTGTCCTACAAACAAACTCAATTCTTATGCTATCTACCTGGAGACAGCATCAGACCTTACAAGTCAAAGTCTCAGTCCCACAAGACTGCTCCGACTTCCAAGTCCAGGTTGTCACCTGTGCTTCTGGTCAACTGGCTATTAATTGAAAGGTCCCACAACTCCCCTCTCAGGTTCAATTAATTTGCTAGAGTGGCCCACAGAATTCAGGGATAGTTACTTATATTTACCAGTTTATTATAAAGGATATTAGAAAGGTTACAGATGAACAGCCAGATGAAGAGGTATATAAGGTGAGACAGAAGGATCCTGAGTGCAAACACTTCTGCCCCCATGGAACTGGGGTGCATCCTCCTCCCAGGATGCGGATGCCTTCATCAACATGGAAGCTCATCATATCCCACTGTACAGGAATTTTATAGAACTTATCTCCAGTCTCAAACCTTCCCCTTTCCTAATGTCAGTGGATGGGGCTGAAAGTTCCAACTCTCTAATTACTTGGTCTTTCAGGTGACTAATCTCATTCTGAGGCCATATAGGGAACCTTATTAGCATAAACTCAGGTGTGCTCAAAAAGGCTCCTTGCGAGTGTCTTGGTACTCATAAGGAGCCTGGTCCAATGTTTGGGTTCAAATTATTTCATCTTTCCCATAGCTCACAATCAATAACTCTTCTATTTAAACCCTTTGACCATTAATCAGTTAACTAAGATGAAGAAAATCAATTCTTATACCTTGATAGCTATCATTAGTGGGGACCAGCTTGTTGCAAACACTGTTTTTGACCTTACCTTCATTAAATTACATGGTAAATATTCAGACCAAATGCTTCTCCATAAGAATATCTATAGCTCACCTCTGTTCCTACTTGTCATATAATGTAAGGGGGTGGAGGAGATATACAATTAAATATATTTCTAATTACAAGTCCAGGAAGCACAGAGTCCCAAATAAGTTGTACCCAAAGACCACACCAAGACACATCATAATTAAAATGCCAAAGGTTAAAGATAAAGAGAGAATCTTAAAAAGCAGCAAGAGAAAAGTAGAGGGTTACCTACAAAGGGATTCCTATAAGGCCACCAGCTGATTTCTCAAAAGAAACTTTGCAGGCAAGGAGGGGCTGGCAAGAGGTATTCAAAGTGATGAAAAGCAAGGACCTACAACCAAGATTACTCTATCCAGCAAAGCTATCATTAGAATGGAAGGGCAGATGAAGTGCTTCCCAGACAAGGTAAAGCTAAAGGAGTTCACCATAACCAAGCCATTATTATATGAAATGTTAAAGAGACTTATGTAAGAAGAAGAAGACCAAAACCATGATCATTAAAATTACAACAAACTCACAACCATCAACAGAACCTAAAAAATAAATACAAAAGCAAACGAAGCAAACAAGCAGGACAGGATCAGACTCATAGGTATGGGGAGCATTTAGAGAGTTATGAGCTGGGAGGAGGAAGAGGTAAATGGGGAAATGGTGCTGGGGTTAAGAAGCATAATTGGTGGGTACAAAATAGACAGGAGGATGTTAAGAATAACAGAGAAGGGTGAAGCCAAAGAACTTATTTACATGTATGTCCCATGGACATGAATTTAGAAGGGTGGGACTGCAGTAGGGAAGGAGAATAATGGGCAGAGGGGAGCAAAGGAAAAAGAAAATGGGTAACTGTAACAGCATAATTAATAAAATGTACTAAAAAAATAAAAAGAAAGGTCTCTGGTTCAATCCACAGGCTGGGCATATGCCTGGGTTGCAGGCCAGATCCCCTAACTGAGGACATGCAAAGGGCAACCAACTGATGTATTTCTCAAGCACCATTGTTCCTCTAAAAGGGCAACCAACTGATGTATTTCTCAAGCACCATTGTTCCTCTCCATCTCTTTCTCCCTCCCTTCCCCTCTCTCTCAAAATAAATAAAATAAAATATTTTTTAAAAATAAATAAAGAAATAGAACTCTGATATGCCCTGGTCAGGGTAAAATGAAAGCAGGGGATACAGACAGGCACCCAAGGATCAATTCATACTCTAACCTGTCCAAAGCCCACAAAGTTCTCTCAGACCCTAATATAAAAACAACACTAGCTTTATTTTTAATAACCAATTAGACCAGGTTCTTGTGGGACTTGTTGAGTAAAATATTTTTTCTTTTCCCACTCCAATTTTTTCTACTGTTCTTAGCTAATGCTTATCAAATTACTAAGTAGTACTACTTATTATTCAGTTTAGATAATAAAAAATACACAGACCAAAGAACAGTATAGATCACTTTGCATTTATTACATGTTTAACTGAGTCATTTCAAATTACAGACTTCCACTTCAAAATAAAGTAATTAATGCTTAAGTTGTTATTCATTTGCATTTTTCCCTCCTAAAATTTTAACACAGCAAAATACCTTAAAGACATGAGAACAGGTTCAGTGCACTTTAGTGGCTCACAATTACGAGACAAAGACCACATTTATCCATAAAATCTAAGGCAAGTAACTCAATATTTTAAAATATTATTGACATGAAATAAAGAAAAAGTAACATATTGTATTTTACCACAACTATTTTGGTAAATGATAGAATACTGTTTAAAATAATGCTCCTCTGTAGAGCATTTGCTCGAGTTGGCATGCTTGGCACATAGCACTTGTTAAATGCTCAGCTTCCATTCAGTTTGTTAGAAGGACCCTTATTTGGGCCCACTTTCCCCTGAGCCTGATCTGCCTGCCTCCAGAGGGACGACTCTGTAGAAGCCTGCTCCTCCTTCTTCCACCTGTTCTTAAGACTTTGCTGTCTTCCCTTTATTCTCCCCAGAACCACACTTGCTGCCACCTGTGTTCTCAGCATAGATGCCTGACACAGAACTCACACGCTGAGCAACCCTATTCCCAGCTCTTATTCTAGATGATGTCCCTTCACTTGACTAAACTAGGACATTAAGATGATCTACCAACAGTAATTCTCCCTAGTTCATAGTCACATCTCCTACAATGCAAAAGAAATTGGTAATATCTGATTCAGAACTTAAAACATTAATTAGTTTAGGCAGAATATATACTGTCTTGTAGTTCTTTCCAATTATTGTTGTTTTTAAAATGATAATATAGAAACTGTAAACATTCTACTGAACTTTTCAGTAGAAATTCTGAAACCCTACTTTCTATTTAGTGGGTTCAGAAAAAAGTGACACCACATTCGCTCTGGAAGACCCAAAATCATATTCCTAGCCCTAACCTACCATTACACATCTCCCACCATTAGACAACTCCATAGGCCAAACATGTCTCTCGTGACAACTGCTGCAGCCGGCTCATTAACACCGTTGTAACTAAGCAGCAGCCCAGTGTAATTTCTTCCAGGTAAGCCGTCCACGGGCTTGCTGGGCTCCTTACATCCATCACTCTACACTCAACCCAGCCTTAGTGACCATGCAGACCCATGGAGTAAGGACATGAAAAATGGGGGGGTCCCCTCTTTTGCCATATATGGCACCCCTCTGAAAAGTGAGAGGGCACTTCCTATCTCTTTGCCAGAGTAACAGCAGAGGCAGGTGGGGGTGCTGCTGACAGCGGTAGGAATAAAGAGGGAGCTGATGGGTTCAGCCACTAGTGTCCACCACACCTGCAGAGGAAGCACATTCCCTTTACCCTGACACTGCTGGGAGCTTGAGGATGAATCCCATCTTCTTTTTAAAAGGAGAAACCTACACAGAAAATTACAGTCACTTTTCATTGCTCTTACAGCAAGGTTTTACTGTGTTTTTAAAAGCATGAAAGTAACAAGGTATTCCATTTTTAAATGAATAACAAAAATTAATTTTAAAGAATACTGCTTTGTTTTTTAGGAAAGAATACACTAAACACAAATGACTAATGAAATCTATCAGCTCTGGGAGTTAGCATCTTTCAGATCAGCTATGATTATTGAGATAATCTAAACCCAGAATTCCATACCTGGATGATTAACAGGACCAATTACTACAGTATTAACTGCAATGACTTAATGCTACATTATCCAAATAGTCTCCATGGTGAAGTGTCAGAAAAAGTAAAATAATAAGGATTTCCACAGCACCATAAGATTTTATAAAATACAATTTCAGTTTTTAACATTAATGTACAATCTCAGGATTCTGGTCCATCATTCACATTAGGCTGATAATAGTTCTGACAGAGGCACGTAGGCACAACTATAATATGAGAATATTATTTTACTGAAGAGCTTGTATGGGTATACTCACTGTTTTGGATGCATCCACTGAGCATTAGTGAATTTAAAGACCAGGAACAATGGTTTTGCCATTTATACGCTAATCAAAAATTCTGACTTGCTAAAAGAACCAAAGTGGTAATTGACTTGGATATCTGCCATAACTAAAAAGTCCTTTTATATGATTGCTTTAGTACTGTGTGTTCTTGTGGGTTTTGTTTCTATGTCATATTTTGTTTCTATATGATATTTTGTAAGTGGCTTTAAGTTTTTAACTTAAGAGTACAGTGATTCGTTTTTCATAAAAATAAATGCAAAAGGAAAACAGGCAAATTTTGTAGCCAAATTATCTGCAATTATGTATAACAAATTATTTATAATAAAAACTATTATAGATTGGATCCCCCAATATCCAGCATGGTCACCGATCTCTTGAATTACGTATGTGCTGTGCCACTTAGCTCAACACCAATCTAAGCAAAACGTAATTAATAATGACTTGCCTACCAAAAAGCACACACTGCATTCCAAAGCCAAATGTGAATTAGGTTTAGGGTTATCAATTCTATATCTCCTCTCCATGAATGCAGAGAACTCAAGCTTGGCTTTACAACAAATCAGCTAGCATTAGAGGAAATTTGCTATAAAATTATTTATAACAAAATAAGTATTTTCAGTCCCTCTGCACTAAGTGATATATAAATCATTAGCAGTTTATAACATTAGCTTAGGTCACTCTTTGGGACCCAAATATACTGTACAATCCTGAGTAAAAGGTTAGGGATATAGTTTCTTGGGGATCCTTCTTGATTAGGAATCATAAAGGAAACACATAAAACCACAACTTGTAGTTATCCCCATTTTCATTAGAAGTACCATGAGTTCTTTTTACTTTGGTAAAGAAGTTTATCTGTGTAAACCATTTATTTTGATGGAGTAGAATATAAGAGCTTCTGCTAGGATCCCTCCATCAGCTTTTGACACTGATACATTAAGTAGTCAGGAAGACTAGCGCAGGAGGATCTGAGCCATAGGGCTAATACGTCACCATGAACTCGAAAATGCAGCAAACAGGGGATGGATGGGAGCAGTTGACAGGCCAACAGCCCTTCGTTGCCTATAAAAGAAAATAGAAAAAAAGTAAAAATTCTTTAATATAAAACAATTTCAATAGACATTGCTACAAAAAAGATATACAAATGACCAATAAGCACATGAAAAGAGATGCAACATCATTGCTCATTAAGGAAGTGCAAATCAAAACCACAACAAAATATTTCACATTCATGAGGATGTCAATTATCAAAATAACAAGTGTTAGTGAGGACGTGGAGAAATTTGAACCCTGTACATTGCTGGTGAGAATGTAATATGGTGCACTTGCTAGGAAAAACAATATGACAGCTTCTCCAAAAATTAAGTACAGAATTACCACATGATCCAGTAATTCTACTTCTGAGAATATAACCTAAAGAAATGAAAGTAGGAATTCGAACAGGTACCTATACATACATATTCACAACAGTTAAAAAGTGGAAATAACCCAAGCGTTTACCAACAGATGAATAAATAAACATAATGTGGTATATTCATACAATGGAATATTCTTCATTAGGAAATTCTGACACAGTTTACAACATGGATGAACCTGGAAGACATTATGCTACATGAAATAAGCCAGTCACAAAAGGGCAAATATTGTGTGATAGGACTTACATGAGGTAATGTGGTCAAATTCAAAGACAGAAAATGGGATGGTGGGAGTCACGGGAAAGAGAAGGAAAGGGAATGGGGAGTTAACGTTTAATGGGTACAGGCTTAGTGAGGGGAATAGAAACAATTCAGGAGACGATGGTGGCAATGGCTGCACAACAACATGAATGCACTTAATGCCTCTAAAATGCACAATTACAAGTGGTTAAAATGTAAAATTTTGTTATATATATCTTACCACAAAAATTATTCAATCATAATCTAAAAGATAATAATAGGAAATCTCTAAGAAATCTGACACTTGTAAGAGCTGACTTGTGTTCTGATTGTGAGAAAGCCATTATAAACACAGGATTGCCTTTCCATAACTCCACGAACCTATAATGTCCACCACATGAAGCCTCAGTTTCTGCTGCAGCGTCTTTAGGGCAGAAGGCAGAGAAGCTTGAGATTCTGATATTTTTACATTTTGCTTCACATCATTTTCGAAGGATAACCAGAGTTTGCCAAAGTCTTCAGTTGAGATTTTGAATGGTCTGAAAATAAATTCTTAAAATCAGATTGATGTCCAAAGAATGAAATGATTCTAAACAAATAAAGACACATTTCAAAAGACTCATGGGAATTAAATAATCATCGTAAATCTGGGTTCCATAAAAACTTATGTTTTTAAACCAAACATCATGCTCAAACCTGATGAAAATAATGAAAGCAAGATATGTTATTAAAGTGCAAATGTTTCTTCAATAAATCACCTAGTTCTCTCTTTTTCTGAGTACTTGTAATTTCAGTATAATTTTACCAAGTAATTTCATGAATCACTCAAATATAACATAAAGGTTTTCTTTCATGTACATTTCATATTTGGGGATAATTAGATACTCTATCAAAGTCATATGCAATGGTACGAATATGAGGACCTAGCACCTTAATTAGACCAAAAGAAAGGATTTTAGCAAAGATGTTTTAAAAATGGTTCATGAGACTAAAGATCAAATAGTTAACACTGTGGTATCTCAAGGCAGGAATATAGGGAACATTTATATTCTACTTATATTTTCTAAAGCATTTTAATTTTCATAGTATGTATATATTGATTTTGTAATTAGAGAAATATTGTTAAAGAGACAGGATTTTGTTACTATGCAAAGAGCTCTTCTATTTATTGCGCTGCTTCTGGTTATGAATGCTTACCATGCGAGATGCCTCCTAGTCAAAAAATGGAAGTTTTTCTTATACAGCAACATGGGTATAAATTTTTCTGACAGATTAATAGACATATTCTTACTAAAAAACTTTAAAGAGCAGATAAAAACTGTAGTAGTGTGACACAAGTGGGTGCCTGGCAATTTAAAAACTTTTACAGATAATAAGTGGTAATCTCTATTGTTGGCTCAAGCAGCTTTCATTAAAAAAAAAAGTTTGAATACAGTACAATATATTTATTATGCTAAATGACAGGAGAAGAGTTAAAAGGTTGTTTTCAACTGTTCTGGTAACTGTACAGTGCCTAATATACTACTAAATACTGTATGTCTAATAAAAGTCAAATAACTTTGTTGAGTAACTTTCTTGCAGATCTCTAAAACTTAAACAGATTTTATGAATTAATCAAGTAAATGAAATTCAAATGAGAGAAATTTTAAAAGCTTCTTAAAAAGCCATGCAGAATCTTTAGTTATTTCAGTTTAAACATTACTTTAACCCCAGTTTCTTTCAGAAGTTTCTAGGATCACTAACCAACCCCAAGCTAAATCAGGTCCCATATTATAATCAAACATTGTACCATTTATTTTATCTTCAAAGTACAACTCACAATTATGTATGCATTTATGTAACTGTTCAATGTCCTTTTCTTAGGCTGGAGACTTCCTAAAGACAGGACTGTGTCACGTCTGAACTGCTGTACTCCCTAGCACCTAGCAGTACTTCTGTCCAGAGAAGAGGCCCAATGCATATTTGCTGAATGAATGATCAACCTGCATTAGCATTCCAGAAAATATTTACCTAATGAAATCTAACAGTGATAAGTTTACTGAAAAGTCAAGCTGAACAACATGAGTATCCATCATTTGATAATTTATAAAACCAGAAAGATTCCCTTCTGTAAAAGGTTTTTCCATCTGCACACTATATTGAAAGTTTTTGATGTGCTCCACTTCTATTACAGGCAAGCAGCATCCAGATTGCTCAGTGATCTGTAAATAAAAGCAATAAAAGATATTGAAGAGGGGGTTAATAAAGGCTATCGCATGAATACCAATTTTCTATTTACCTAAAGTGGTATAAAAGCATAATATTGTGAGATGATAATAATAAACCACATTATGAAGACGACTGACAACTTGAGAAAAATTCACTAGCACAGATAATTAAGAAATAATAGTACACAGGTCAAAAATATGTAACAAATGCCACTATAATGAAAACTTATGTATAATCTGAAAACAAAACAAAACAAAAGAATATTAAACTCCAGTCTTGAGGCTCTCAATCCTGGCTAGCAAAGATAAAAAACAGATATATACAGGTGCCTTTCCCTCTCATTCTCTACCCCTACTCAAGCTTTGGTGGTAGAGCTCAGGCAACCAATTGGGTTGTTTCCTGTTTTAAGTTCCATGGGGGATTCTAATGTACATTTAAAGTTGGGAACTGCTGCCCTTGTCAGGGTCAGGTAATATCCCAATCAATACAATTGAGGACATAGAAAAAACTGGGTCAGTTTTGCTGAACACTGATTTACTGGTCAAATCTCATGATAACTCCGCCAAGGGCATCCACACAATAATGCAATTAGCATATTTCCAGAAAGCACAATGGCAGTCTCTTAGAGATAGGGCAGAAACAACTGACACCTAAGAATGTAGCCTAGTACAAAAGCACACACTATTACTAGCTTCATTTTAAACATGAGGAAACTGAGGTACAAAGCAGGTATATAACTTGACCACATTAACACAGCTAATAAGCAGCAGAAGCAAGATTTAAAACCAAGCAGTCTGAGTCAAGAGTCTATATTCCTAGCTCCTGTGTTCTACTGAAAGTCACTTCATACAGGGCAGGGGAAAAGTAGGTTTATAGCTGTTCATATGGAAAATAATACAATAATTAATTAATAATACAAGAATAAACTCCGTGTTTTGTGTACTTCCAACTGTAAACCCACTTTTGTCCAATCCCGTATTTATGGTTTTCTCACACATGATCTTTATTATGCCTCCTTATCCCTTTTGAATAATTCATCCCTATTTAAAAATAATAAAAAATCTGGAACATCTTTTACCTTTTTTGTTAAAGGTGACAGAAATGTGTAAACCATCAGAAGGGTCAACAGCAGAAACACTAAGTAAGCACTATACATTTAAGGAAGAAATAATGAACCATTCATGGTCTTACCTTGAAATTTTCTGCAGGAGCAATTTCTAAGTTAGTACTTTTCAATTCCGAACCACTCTTATTGGATACTAACCACACCATCAATAAACAATCATCTTTCCAAATTTTGTAAGAAGACAATGATATGGTTTCATTATTACAGACCTCCACAAGATCTGAATGCACGTGTTCAGCAGTTTCTTCCAGCAAAGAAGAAGCTAGAGAGATTTCATTGGCACCTGAGGCTGCAGTAGACTGAGGAGGGTGAAAAACTTCCATGTTATTGTCAGCAAACAAGGCAGGTATAGGCCGCCTATAATTGGAGAGTTTCTCAACCAAGGGCAATTCTGTGAGTGATTCAGAATCCAAAAGTTCTGAACTAAGAGTAAACTTCTTTAGTTCTTTGTCTTCTCTATCCTGCAAATTATCCAAATAATAATCTTCTTCACAAGTCACATTTGATGAGGAACTAAAGGGAGAACAGGTCAGACTATGAGCAATGGCTGCTTCTCCACTTTTGGTTTCCTTGACTTTTGACTTCCTTCTGAACTTGTGAGATATGGTATCTGCTTTTCCTAGCTGGAAAATAAAACATCGTAATAATATATTTTTAAATTCTTCTAATCATGAGTTTCAAATATTTTTCTGTAATTTCAAATGAACAACTTACTAACTCGCTAAACTTCTACCTATAAATCAGATTTAAAAGAATCACAGATGAATACAATTTAAGCCTTGAAATTCTGACAGCTATATAACTTTGAACTATTAGCTAAATCTTATTTCTCATTAAAAAAAAACATACAATCAGAAAAAGAAATAATGCTTAAAAAGTCAATTGTGGCCCTGGCCAGGTACACCAAGGTTGTAGGTTTGATCCCCAGTAAGGGCACAAAGAAAACTCAACCAATGAATGCATAAATAAGTGGAATAATAAATTGATGAGTCTCCTCCCCCAACTCTCTCAAAAAAAGTCAATTGTGAGAAATTCTAAAAACTTATTAGATTTCAGAATACTAGAGTACAGAACTGCATAAACTAAAAACAGTGAAAAACCTGGCTATTTTTTGAGTTCCTAGAGTTGTCCCATAGAAGGTAAGATATCCTAAAATACACGAAGATGGCTCAAACACTGATTCACTAATCTATAATCATGATTTCATGCCCTGTGAGTCAATAAACAATGAAGACAAACTGATTTTACCTCAAGAATCAACTGGCAATGGCTAACTGAAACACAGAGTAGGAAAGAAGTCGGTTAAGTGACCAGTAATGTGTGCTACAAATTCAAGAGATGGGAACAATTTTCCATCCTTGATCTAACCCTCCTGATGAAAATTCTGCAACTCTATGTAGAAGAAATAAGTGTCCCCTTGCCTCTCAAAGTTCTCTAAAATCAGTAGAGCAGATTGGCACTAACTCTAAGTCCAAGTTCATGCCTCCATCCTCCTGGGGGCTGTAACACTATGTGGCCGTCCTCTATATAATCCTTGTTAACCAGAATTCTAGTTCCCTCTTCATAACTTCTCATTCTCTCAAGTCCCAACATCTCCTAACTTTCAAGTCAGAAGTCATCAAGTAAGAGCACTGTTTTAATACCAAAGCAAATGAGGATGGGTGGGAGACAGACCTCCATTCCAGTAACATGGGACTTGAATTAAGACACACAGTAGTCCCCACTAATCTGTGGTTTTGCTTTCCATGGTTTCAGTAACCTGCAGTCAACCATAGTCCAAAAATATTAAATGAAAAATTCAGAAATAAACAATTCATAAGTTTTAAACTGCACATCATTCAAAGTAGGATGAAAAAGTCTCTCTCACTGGCCCACTCCATACATCCCAGGGTGTGAATCATCTTGAATCATCCCTTTTCCAGCACATTGGTGCTGGATACAATACCAACCCAGTAGTCACTTAGTAGCCATCTGAGTTACCAGATCACATGTCTTTACAGTGTGGTGCTTGTATTCAGGCAACCCCTATTTTACTTAATAATAGCCCCAAAACACAAAAGCAGTGATGTTGGCAATTCGAATATGCCAAAGAGAGGCAGTAAAGTGCTTCCTTTAAATGAAAAGGTGAAAGTTCTCAATTTAATAAGGAATGGAAAATGTTGTATGCCAAGGTTGCTAAGAACAAACCTATCCAAGGAAGGAAAAAGAAATTAGCTTTATGGTAGCAACTCAAACTGCAAAAGTTACAGCTATAGTCAGTGGTAAGTACATAGTTAAGATAGAAAAGACATTAAATTTGAGGCTGGAAGACATGAAAATGTGCTTTAAATGATGGCAGCATGTTATACCAGAAAGCAGTGGGCTTACATAAAGACTTCAGCAAGGGATCCCCTGAAATGAGTGATACCAAGCCCTTTACTGCAAGCAAGGGATGGTTACACAGATTCCGGAAGGTTTGGCATTTTTTGCATCTCTCATCACAAGAAGGATGAATGTAGTATAGCAGGATATTTTGACAGAGACCACATTCAAACAACTTTTTAAATAGTGTATGGTTATAATTATTCCTTCTTGTTATTAGTTATTATTAATCTCTTACTTGTGCCTAATTTATAAATTATACTTTATCATAGGATGTATGTATAAGGAAATAACATAGTGCACGTAAGGTTCAGTACTACCCACAGTGTTAGGCATCGGCTGGGGGTCTTGGAACAATTCCTCCACAGGGAAAGGAAGACTAGACTACTGTATATTGCTCAGTAGTATTCCCCAGGTCGCAGATGCTCTTGGTTTCTTTACCTTTTCTTTCTGTTTCTGTATTTCATTTGGATAGTTTCTATTACTTTGTCTTCAAGTTTCGTATTTTCTTCTACACTGTCTTAATCAGAAGGTACACAAGGCAAAAGACACTGGAGTGATATCTTTGTTAAAATACTTAAATAAAAGAAACAGTCAATACTGTATAGAATTCATTACCCAGAAAAAGTGTCTTTTAAAAATGACAGTGGAAAAAAAGGCAAAGTGGGGATTTCTGGTCAAGATGGAGGCATAGGTAGACATGCTTCTCCTCATTGCACAACCATAGATAGGATCACAACTAACCTCAAAACAGAAAAACACAGAACTGCCAGAAAATCAAACTGTATGGAAGTCCCACAACTGAGGATTTAAAGAAGCCACCTTCACCCCGATGGGAGCCAGGGCGTAGAGGAGGCCATGTGGCGGCGAGGCAGTGGCAGCCAGCAGAATGTGCAGTCCACATTCATGTAAGGCAGATGAAAATCAGGAGAGATAACTTGGGAATGAGCGATCCTAGTACCATGCCAGACCATGCAGCCCAGGCTTCCAGCTTAGGGAAACAAAGCATCATAACTTCTGGCTGTAAAAACCAGTAGGGGTTAAGAAAATGTGAACAACTGATGGTCTTGCAGGAGAGTCAACTGAAAGAGCCCACATGGTCCTAGAACATATGCAAAGCCACCCACTCTGGAACCACCTCCAGGGCACAGCTAGGAGGGTGCCAGTCACATATGGGAAGGGGATGAAGTGACTAGAAACAAAGCAAGTGCCAAGCAAGCCTCCAGCAGCCAGGCAGTAGAAGTGGTCCCTCTACAACCTCTTCCCCACATATACAGCCACAAAGTGAAGTGGGTTGCCCCTCCCTGGTAATTACCTAAGGCTCCACCCCATACAACTTAACAGGTGCACTAAGACAGGGAATCAAAGCAGCTCTACCTAATACACAGAAACAAACATAGGGAAGCTACCAAATTGAGGAGACAAACAAATAGAAAAGGAACTAAACAAAACAGACATAGCCAAGCTACCAGATGCACAGTTCAAAACACTGGTGATAGGGATGCTCACAAATTCATGAAGTACAATATAAAGGAAGGAATGAAGGTTACTCAAAGTGAAATAAAGAGAAATATACAGGGAACCAACAGGGAAGGGAAGGGATCTGGTGTTCAAATCAATGATTTGGAACAAAAGGAAGAAATAAATATTTGACCACAATAGAATGAAGAAAATAGAATTAAAAAAAAAAAAAAATGAAGGAAAATAAGGAGACGCTGAGGCAACTCCAAAGGTGCCAACATTTGAATCACAGGGGTGCCAGAAAAATAAAAAGAGCAAGAAATTGAAAATTTATTTGAAAAAATAATGAAAGGAAACTTCCTTAATTTGGCAAAGGAAATAGGCATATAAGTCCAGGAAGCACAGGGAGTCCCAAACAAGTCGTACCCAAAGAGGACCACCCAAGACACATCATAATTAAAATGCCAAAGGCTACAATAAAGATGGAATCTTAAAAGTAGCAAAAGAAGAGTTGCTTACAAAGGAGTTCCCATGAGAGTATCAGCTGAACTTCCAAAAAGAAATGTTGCAGGCAAGAAGAGGCTGGCAAGAAGTATTCAAAATGATGAAAAGCAAGGACCTACAACCAAGATTACTTGATAAAGCAAAGCTATCATTTAGAATGGAAGGGCAGATAAAGTGCTTCCCAGACAAGATAAAGCTAAAGGAATTTACCATCACCACGCCCTTATTATATGAGATGTTAAAGAGACTTATTTAATAGAAAATGATCAAAACTACGAATGGTAAAATGGCCTCAAACTCACAACTATCAACTGAATCTAAAAAACAAAAACAAAAACAAACTAAGCAAACAATTAGAACAGCAATAGAATCATAGGGATGGAGATCAGAAAGAGGGTTATCAGTGGGGATGGAGAAAGTGCAGAATGACGGAAAGGTTACAGGGATTAAGAAGCATAATTGGTAGGTACAAAATAAACAGTGGGATAGTAAAAATAGTAAAAGAAATGGAGGAGCCAAAGAACTTCTATGCATGACCCATGGATATGAACCAAAGCGGCTATTGCCAGAGGGAAGGGGGGTTTGAAGCAGAAGGTAGCAAAGAGAGAAAAATCTGGACAACTGTAATAGCATAATCAGTAAAATATACTTAAAAAATAAAAAATGTAAAAAGAAAATGTAGCTCTAATCACAATTTTGCACCAAATGGAAAATCACATGGAATTCTCAGATGCTCAAAAATGCAACTGTCCTTCGCTATAAGTTTTCGTATCAGGGTAAAAACTCATGAAAACCATCATTCATAATGCCTGAATGTAGTTCTCATTTTTGTATCATTTCTTTCCATCTCAAATAGTTTTATCTTCCTTACAATTATAGGCAAGATGTAAATAAAATTTTATCTTGTTTTTAACATATAAGGATTTTATTTTACAATGCAGTAATTATTTTTAATGGCTGAATAATATTCTGAGCTAATATAATTTATGCACCCATTTTCCTTTTAGACATCTAAATTGATTCCTATTTTTCACTATTAAAAACGTCATTCTGAGAAATACTTTTTCCACGGACAAATCAATATTGCTGAGCAATTATTGACAGTATTTGCATTAAGTCCCCCTCCCACTGAGAACTGCTATCTACCCACTCCAGTAAAAATATCCCTGGGTATATCTGTAACTCTCTTTGGGCCCTGACCCTTGCCCTAGCTGACTAGATAAGACCAGAAAGACCACCTGACTCAAGCTGAGCCAATTATGTGTGTCATTGGTAAGTCTGAAGCTGGGAAAGCTATTTTTCACCATGTATACAGATGATGGCCAAGAGCTTTTATAGAGCCAGGTTTTTAGATACAAAACTGGAGACACCGGTTTTCAGAGGAATGTAACTGTCTACTTACCAAATTGACTGTACTTTCTGATCCTAGCCCAACAAATAAGGATGATGCCAACAGCTGCTTTTCCTTCTCCTCTTTAGATTGGGTAAGGACTTGAGACTTATCCTTTTTTGTTATAGTTTGATCTACATTCTCCATTATTATGCTGTCTTGAGGAATAGACGGAGCTTCAGTTTCATCACTAGGTTTGCATTCTTTCTTGGGAAGATAGCCCTCTTTCCCCCACAATTTCTTTATACCTTCCAGCTTCAAGCTATTTGTCCTAAAGAGATTGATAATGAAATTAAGTCAAGTTAGTAATTGCTGTGTAATGACTTTCTTGGGGCATTTTAAAAAACACATCATTGTCACGGCCTTTTAGAAACAGCTTTTATATTGTATTCTACATGCCACACCTGTAGATTTTATTTTAGTTACAGCCAACCTCCCCGCATCCTTCAGCCAAAGGATTTAAGGTAATGGGACTCTAAAATTAGTTTAAATTTCAGATCATTTAATTTCATTTAATTACTTAAATAAGTTGTCCAAAAATAGAGCTACTATTTTACCCCACTGACGTTTCAAAAACATCTTTAATTCAGATTAAAGACAGGAAATGACTCTTATGTTTCTTAGTTATAATTACTCAATGAAAGGATTAATCCTAATAAATAAAATCCTGTTGAAAGAAAAAAAAAATCACTTAAACCCACTCCAATGTGTAAACTTATCTTTAATCCATTAAGATTTTCTTAATATGAAGAGTAGCTACATTTCCAACTATTATAATGTACTTTTATAAAAATGAAGTGAGGTTTGATCTATAGAAGAAAAAAGTAAGATTTTTGGAAAAAGCATGAAGAGGGTTTTTATACCTGAGTTAAAGAAGTAAAGCAACGATTAGAATTTGGACTTACCTACTGTTGTCCCAAAAGTTACAGTTATAAACCTGCAGTGTCTAATATAATCATAAGTGCTGGCTAAAACAGCCAAAGATTGTCTCTATTGTGTTTATATAAGAACTATGTGTTCTTGGCACTTGGCTCAGTTAAGTAGCCCAGTCATGATCCAGAATAGCATTTTAAACATTTATACTACAAGATAAGCAGATCATGAAATGAATCTAAAAGATTCAGAAATGTTTATACTAATTATTATTCTCTTCTACTTTGTTAGAATCATGACCAATTTGATTTTATGTACTATTCTAGAAGAAAAAAACAAAACAAAATAAAACAAGTAGCGAAGAACTAACGCTATTAAGTACTAACTGGTGAAAGAAAATGTGAACATTAATAAAGAATGATCTATAGGGAATTAATTAGTCCATTCTTCCTCAGTAAATGGCCCTTTACAGGTATCTTCCTTTTTTATTTTTTTTCCTTCCAGGTACCAAAGTTTTCTAAAAAGTTATTTAAAAAAAAGAAAGTTATCTATCAACATCTTAGAAGAAAATGGGTTGTTCCTGTGTGAGCAGATCCAAAAGTGGTCATGGGAGCCACTCAAGTGACTCCCAAAATCTCCAGGATGCTCAACAGCAGCAATTCAAACTGATTCATGAATGTCCATGGCAGGATTATATGTGGTGTTTCTACAACCCCATTTACCAAGACATATCCTTTAATGATTTTTTTTAAGCAAGTCCCCAAGTTTTACTAATAAGTGATTCAACTATTAGTTTAACAACAACAAAAGTAGGTATGTTGGACACTAGGATGCTCCATCCAGATTTCCCTTCAATAAAGGACTTTACTGTCCCCATTGTTGACAGTGCAACCCCCTCCAGGACTGCCCGAAAGGCAGGGGCCGCCACACCAAAGATAATGCCCCTCATGGCGGCAGCCCACATGCAGTAACTGGTGAACAGAAGAACAGGCCCCTGTCCACCCATTTTGGCTCAATTCAGGACAACTTTCAAGGGCCATTCTAGCTTCAGAACCCTCTATGGTCAGTAAAAGCTGTCATTGGCACTACACAGCATCTTAACTTCTTCCTCTGTCCAAACCTGCCTCTTTCCCCTTCCTTCCACAGGTATCAATCCCAAGGGCACCCCTTAATATTCCACATGCTAAGTTCCATCATGCTGTATGCTTCTCAGGGAACCCAACCCACAACAATAAGCAAAACGGGAAAGGGGAAAAAAAATAAGCCTATGTAGCCTTGAGCTACTTTAAAGGTTTTTCTGGCTTATTTCATCTGCATATCATGTCTGTTACCAACATAAATTTTCTCTGTTGTGCATTATATACAGCCTAAAAAAACAGAAAAATAAATAAAAAAGCAGCATAAGGACTTCATATATAAAATGTGATATGAAACATACTGTAAAATAAGTTTTTAAAAGATTTTATTTATTTTTAGAGAATGGGGAAAAGATATCAATGTGTGGCTGTCTCTCACATACCCCTAACTGGGAACCTGGCTCACAACCCAGGCACGTGCCCTGACTGGGAATCAACCTGGCATCCCATTGACTCACAGGCCGGCGCCCAATCCACTGAGCCACACCAGCCAGGGCTATTAAAGAATTTCTAACATGATTCATCTTTGTATGGATTTTGACAATAATAAAAATATAATTTGTGGTTTTATATGGCATACCTTTTATTTTATTTTGAATATTATTCAAAATTGAGTATTATTTTGAATTAGACCATTGAAACAGAAGTAAATTCTGGCCAAGAAACCTTAAAGAGATTAGGGAAACATTTTAAGTCAGCTCCAGAAATTCTCTATGAGATAGAGTGCTGCATGTAATACGGCTTAAGGTAAGTAATTCTAAATTGGGCTGGCTATTGCCTTATTATCAGCTTGGCAGAGAGTACAGAAAATTAACTGTCTCCTCTCTAAAGCCAATTCACCTTGCTGATTACCACATAGGTTCCTAATCTAAAATATTATGTGAGAGGTGGTTCTCTTTGGAAAAGCATTTTAAATTCACCCCTTATGTTCCGTTTTATGGTATTACAGCATATATTAACTCATTTACTTTTCCAAACGTCCTATCTCTGAGGGTAGCACATGCAGGCACACAGAATTTACAAGGCCCTATCAAGTCCCCCAGATCCTAGTTTGATACTAAAAAGCAGATGCTGTTGACTATTGAACTAGGTTTCCTCCTTGGGTTTTAAGCATTGCTGTCTCTCCTTCTCTTGTTCCTCAATTCTCCGTCTGAGGCACTTAATTGCTATCACCTCCACTAGCACATGCCTACAAACCATGTCTCTTTCCCGTGCTTGGAATACCAAAATTAAATGTCTGGGTGTCCACAAGGCAGGAAAACAAGGCTAAGACAGAGAATGTGAATTTATGACACTTCATTCAGCATATCACCCTATATTCCTCATAATCTACATGTCTTTCTTCTGAGAAATACTTCTTATAACCATCTCCCTGGAAGACCAACAAATACAAAGATGAACAGAGGGTGACTGATTTCTTAATGAAGATAGGAGAACTCAAAATTCAAATGTCATCTTTCAAAGTCATCACCTTTGAGATTTTATCACATTTATTCTAATAATGCTGCCATTACTCAAAACACCTGAACTCTTACAAGCTCCTACACAAATAAAAAAGCTATTTTCATTACTACTTTATATCACAATAGGATATTTATCAAAGTCATCCAAATTGATGACAATTTTTATTTGAAAAACTCAGCTTTTGGATAATGATAATGACCATTATTAATAATAGCAGCTATGATTTCATCAATCTCCATGTACTTGATTATATGTGGCGCTCATTTTATTAATTTAATCATGTTTCTGAAAGTATTTATATTTCCAAAATCAAAGTCTGCTTTAAAAGGATGAAGGTTTTGCTGCACATAAAATATTTAGACATATGTATCAACCATTTTCAAGGTGGTTGTAAATAATTTTGAGTAAAAGTATATAACTTCCTCAAGTGAAACCAATCCCCTTATTTAAGTTCATCTGCGTATCTGTCAACCTTCCAAAGACATGTTATAAAAAGTAGGTTATGCTGCTAGGATTATACCCGAAGAATCTTGAAAACACCAGTCCAGAACCTATGCATTCCTATGTTCGTAGCAGCGCTATTTACAATAGCCAAGTGCTGGAAACAGCCCAAGTGCCCTTCAGTGGCTGAATGGATCAGAAAACTGTGGTACATTTACATAATGGAGTAGTTCTATGCCTCAGAAAGAAAGAAGGAACTTCTACCATTTGTGATAGTATGGATGGAACTGGAGAATATCATGATTAGTGAAATAATCCAAGCAGCAAAAGTTAAATACCTTATGTTCTCACTTAATACAGGAGACTAACAAACAAAACATATAGACGAGCAGAAACAAGAGACACGGGGGGAAAAAAGAGGAGCAGAATGTTGGTGACTGGGCAGAGGGCAGGGGGAGAAGGGGGAAAGCAGGGGAAGTGATCAGATGAGGAGCTAGTGAGGAGGATCCATGGACAATGAGCTGGGGATTGGCTGAGGGAGGGGGGCAGGGGAGAGCAAAAGGGGAAAAAATGAAACATTTATAATACAACGATAATAAGATTAACTTAAAAAAAAGGTTATGAGAAATGTAGAATTATATGCTCAAAACTCACCTAGGTATATAAGTTTTGGTATAGTTCTTTAATATATAGACACATATACGTAGTATATGTACATATATACACACATACATATAATATGTAATAATAACATACACATCATTACTTTTAAAGTTTGTACAGATTTTATGCTATCTTGGAAATAAGCTCTCTCAAAGTACAGACATACTATACCATATCAACACTTTGAAAGCAATAAATAGAAACAACAGCCCATACAAAATTCAGCTTTCAGGAACTCCTTTACGTTTAAAGACAATTTAAGTGCTCCCATGTTCTCAATTTTAATAAAAATGAACTTACTCTTTCAGCCCTGTCTCAGCACTATTTCCAGATATATCTGAACCCAGAGAAATGCCAGCAGGAGACTGTCGTCCCGTAAAGCCAGATGAAGAAAAAGACAGTCCATATGGTTCAAAATTGAGAACTAGAATTTAAAATAACAGAGGTTCATATTTGAAACAAAGCAAAAATTATTTTTAAAGCAAAAATTATCAAAGTTACCTACATCATTACTGAAATAAAATAACTGAATGTGAGACTCCAGTGACAATTTTTAAACTGGAGGGGACTTAGGAGATGATCTACCCAAATATTTATAATAATAAAGCAACTGTGATTTATTTAATTCTACTTCATACTATTAGTTGATCAAAGACAGTCCTTTATTTTTATCATTTTACCTCCCTTAGAAGCTAAAAAAGAATAATTATGAAAGAAACTAATAAACCAGATCTACTGAAAAGTTGCTGCTTTTAGGCAAAAATGTTTAAGAAGCTGTGAATGAAGAGATAAACCACATTTTTGCTTAGCAAAATGGCACATTCCTATACCAAATGGACAGATACAGTCCTCAATGTGACATCTCCCTTACTGACAAAGAACAAGGTTTACTCAGGTTTAGGTTCCTTTGAGCTATACACCCAAATGAATTCAGCCAGAGCCATGAAAACTCATACTGCACTGCGGTAGAGCAGATGTCAGTATCCGCTCTTTCCTTTCTAAGTAATAGAACCCTTGATTCTTAGCTAGGTACATGGACCCCCAGAAGAGATGATATTTCTAGACTCCTTTGCTGTCTGAGTTCTGGCCAATGAAATTACACACGTGTATTGTGCACAACCTCTTCGAGGAAAAGAAACATCTTTCTCCTCTCCCTTCCTCTTCTGTATGTATCAATTTCAGGCTGCCTACTTACAAATTTCTTTAATGGGAAAGAGTAATAATCTTCTGCTTTGTATAAGGCCCCACTATGTTTATTTGATTTCTAATATGTTACTTAGCTCAATAAACCTAACCCTAACTAGTACCTATATCTTTTTTTATGTCTGGATTATAATACAAAGAACAATTTTAAATCATAAAAAGTACCTTAGAATATATAAATATGAATTTCTGTAATTATTATACTCATTGTACAAATGAAGAAACAGTGGCAAAGAATTTGCCACAACTTACACAAGACTACAAAGATAGGAAATGATACAGCCAGAAACTACTTATATTATACTGCCCTCTCCAAAGAAACGGCACCCGATCCAAATGGCATTAAGTAAATGTTTGTTTCTTAGCTAAATGAATAATAGAAGAGGAAGCAGTATGTAGTAGAAAAGAGTAATGGGCTAATTAGTAATCAGAAGAACTGAGTTCTTGATGTTGTTAACTAGGTATATGAACTAGATCTTACTTCTTTGAAGGGTTTGGACTAGGTCACCAGTTTCCAAATGCTGATTTGATAACCAGACTCAAGCTGACTTCATAGATCACCCATAGACCTTTTTGTACACACTGCCAAGCTTTCAGAGATTTAGATATAGAAGGTATAGGAATGGGGCTCAAAACTCTGTATTGTTTTTTAAAACTCTCTTTGTGATTATGATTCACAATCATGTTGGGAAACCACTCATTTAAATCTTCCTAAGGTCCTTTCAGGTAAAATGTCCTCTTATTTTAAGCATTTCAATGATTTAGCCTGCTATCCTATTGGCCTCTTTTTAATAGCATCTATGACAGTGGGACTTCCAGCCTCTGCATTAGCACTTCCGGTAAAAGTGAGGAGCTCCAGAAATGTTTCCTGTGCACAAGACAAAGAGTTTAAGTCAGAGTAAATAAGCATAAAGAGTTTAAGCAAAGAACAATTTGCTTAACTGAATTCAAAAAGAATTCAAAGTCAGAGGTGAGAGTTTGAGAGAAGAGAGAAAAAAAGCAGACATGCAAGAGGACAGTATCTAGAGAATTGTCAGATAAAATTCTGATCCTGTGACAAAAGAATTAAAGATTGTCATCTACAGAAAGCCCAGAAAAAGGCTCGAGGTTGAGAATGAAGTTCAAAAGAAATTATTTTTATTTTGGGGGAAAATTTCCCAAGATCCTTACAGAAGTGAATGATGAGAGCCAAAGCCTTTTAGGTGTTATAAAGGGCAATTTATGCAGAAGAGAAAGCATGGGCTAAAGGCAGAGATAGTCCTTGGGAGTTAAAAGTTATAGAAGTAATCCTGGTGAAAGATAAAATATAAACTATCCTGGGCATAATTAAGAAATTCACTATTTAATCTGTTTATATACATCATGATTTTGGAGGCCCTAATTATACTTACGCTTCTTTAAAATAATTTTTATGTTTCAGGTGTACAACATAATTTGATACCTGTATACACTATACAAAGTGATCACCTCCTAAAAGTCCAGTTAGTATCTGAACACTCCATTGTTTTACCTTATATTGCAGTTTCTGTACACCCAATCATTTAGCCATACTTCCCTGGTCACCCCCAGCTGCTTTTTTTTTTTTTGATAGACTAACAACTTTAACTTGATGTTTTCTAAAAGCTATAGTTCTGTGCACAGGAGATCATACTGCTACTTCCCTTTGCTATTTCTGGTTTCATCTAACATTGGGGCGATAACATATTCAAATACAACATATTTGAATAATGCTTTAAATAGAATAATCCACAGATTCCTAAATGCTTTTCTTGGGTGGGAATTGGTAATAAAAGTTTGTTCCCTACCACCCCATCTGTTTTTTGCCAATTCTTAGTATCATACAATAGTTTCCTAAAGTTTATTTATAAACTTGTTTTCTTATAAACTTGGCATTTTTCTACCCAAGAGACTAAGAATTGTTCATAAAAGTCACATTTAACTACTACTCTCTGCAAATGACCTCTAAAAATCTCAAGATCAGTACCAGAACTAACTGAAACTTGAAGGATTCCATAATTAATACCTTTTTATGTGAAAAACACCTATTTTCCCCATACTTTTTCTGTCTTATAGTCAGTCCAATTGTAAGATATATAATTTTATAACTTATTCAAGTATTTATTAAGCATTTGTTATATCCTGTCTCATAACTGATTTCTTTTTCCATGATGTAACACAAAGTCTAAGCTCATGAAATTTTAATTTTACTTTAGAGAACTTTTGAAAAATAGATTTGGGAAGAGAGGGGGAGAACCTAACTTGAGAGCTTAACCCCATTTATAATGATGGTTCTACAGGGGAAAAAAAAGAGCACTTGGCAAAAAAGGAACGCATTAGTTGGGGAATCCCAGGACTATTATATTTACACCAGCCACTTAACTTATTTTAAGAAAGGAGACAGGCAGGACCATGAATTAGGCTCCACATCCCACCTCCCCCTTCTCTACCCCACCCCTGTGTTACAGTAATAGGAACTGATGGTCCCGCACATATTGAAAATAAGGAACAGGGTGATTGGACATCTCCCACTCTGAAACTCGATTTTTACTCCATGCCTCTGGATGTCATAAGGCCTGTATGTGCACTAGAGTCACAGATAAAGCAATTGTAACTTCAAACATTTATTTTCCCCCTCGCATATTTTATCAATAAAAGGTGGGACAAAAGTAGGTTTACAGTTATTCATATGAAAAATAATACAATAATTAATCAATATTAATACAAGAATAAACTATGTTTTGCTACACACAACTGTGAAGCCTTCTGCCCCACCCTGTATTTGAGGAGTTAATGGGATGGAAACCTATTATCTTTTGAAAGAAAATTGAATTTAGTAGGCCATTTAGTATCACTGTGTTAAATAATATGTCAAAAACTTCAAAAGAGCAAATACTACCACAAAAAGATAACACCAGGCCTATAATTAGTGTTTATAATTTTTGGTCTTATTTTAGAATCATATGCCTAGCACAGAGCCTGGAAACTATTAAGTACCCAACAAAATCATTAAATGATGAACAGATGCAAAAAAGACCTTTCAGCATTCAATTTCTAAACTCCTATAGAGATAATGTTCAATGGCCTCCTTTTATTCATATGTATACTTTCCATCCACCATCCAAATATCTCAATAATTTTCTCTTTGATAAAATCATGATGGAAATCTTTCCCTGACAGGTTACATTTCTTAAATATAGTTTAAGTAATCCTTTCCTTTCTTAGCTGTTCCAAACTTCACCGATCGGACATTTTGCTGGAAGAAGTGTTCTAACACACTTAAGATATATAAGACCGCTCAGAATGAAAATGAAAACTCACTAGTCCATAGTAGCCTGAGGTATTTCTGAAACTTTTTCACAGTATGCCCACATTAGTATCTGTCAGTCCTCTATCGCAGTGCTTAGTCAGAGTTAACAAGTCACAAACAAATTTAAAGAGGAAAAATAAAAGTATCCTCAATTAATTATTTATATGCATTTAAAAAGATGTTCCTTTAATCTAGCTTTTTAACTCATAAAAAATTACCTTTCTCTTGAGAAAGCTTTTCCTCCTGCCGTTGGTGGTGAGGTTTGTAAGGTGCTGCCCCCTGACTGAGTTCTTCAGCCACAAAACCATCCAGAAATGATAAGGAAGCATCCACCTGTATTAAATTGAAGCAAAAATTGGAATTAAAAAAACTTATCCTAAACAATAGACTATACATTCATGTAAGTACTTTCAGCCCATACATATCCTAAAAACAAATTTTAGGTGAATAATAGAACTTAAATTCCAAAAGTGCTACCTAGCCTTCTAGCTTTCTGTAATATCTATAATCAAATCACTCATCTAATAAATAAGTAGCTAATCACTCAGCTAATAAGTCATTTGCAATAATTATTAATTTCACTGTATTGAAGAATACATTTTTAAGCATCCAATACATATTAGGGCATCATACTCTATAAACTATATTCTGTATTATTTTCCTGACGCTGGGGAATAAAAACAAGGTGCTGACTACACCAGTCTCTTCTGGAGGCTACAGTGGAGAATAAGCTCCTGTCTCTTCCAGCATCAGAGAGGATGCCAGCATTCCTTGGCTTATAGCCACATCACTCTGATCTCTGCTTCTATTGGTGCTTTGCCTTCTCTTCACTGAACTCTTGCCTCACTTTTCTAAGGACCATTGTGATTATCTCATGCCTACTTGGATAATACAAGATAACCTCCTCCATCACAAAATCTTTAACTTAATCACATCTGCAAAGTATCTTTTACTGTATATGGTAACATACACAGGTTATAGGTATTAAGGCATGGACCTCTTGGGAAGCTATTCTTTGGCCTCCCACAATGCCTTTGACTTAACTACCCAATTCTTTTCTACCAATAAATGATTTTTCACAAACCTATGGACAATTACTTAATTTACTCAATTTCAATGGGAAAAGAAAGGTACAAGAGAATGATTAAGTGAAAAAATAAGAGATAAGGAATGAGTCAAAGGAAAAGGAAAAGAGAAAAAGTGAGGAAAGAAACATGAGATGCATATACACAAGGGGACAGAGTAGTGATGACCTCAGAAACCAGAGACTTGCTTCTCCTGATTTAGCCAAATGTATGCAAACAGCTCAGATAATTTAGAACAGCAGGTAATTTTCAAATATTTAAGTGGCATGTCACATTCTGAATTTGGAAAATTTTACTTTGAATAAGATTCTTGGAGAAACAGGGAAGTATGGTTATTTCAGTTTAATTTTATATGCAGCATTTTTATGCATCATTTTAATGAACATCTCTGAAATGTCTACCAAGTATTAAAGCAAGGCTTCTGTCTTTAAGGAGCTATTGAAATAAGTAATGAATCAAGGTTCAAAGTTAATACAAGCCATGAAAATCTGATTCAGAATAGTGGGAATACTGCCCACCCTCTCCTCTATCAACTAAATGACATTTAACACTTAAAATTTGAGCAAATGTGGTTTCCTTTTGAACATTTTCTGATTTACACCTGAGGGAGAGACTGGTACAAATTCAGAGAGTGAATAATAACTGAGTTCTCTGGGTTAAAAGATGTGGGAGATAGAAAGGTAGGTGGTCAGGTTTCAAAGTAGTAAAGAATTTAGACAGTGGATGGACAAAATAAAATGGAGAACTATATTTTACATTCTCAAAGACAGTAACAATGACATATTAGAGAAGTTCAAAGGAGATAAAATTTTTTGAATTATATTGTATGAGATTGTCAAAGACTATAAATCCCTTCACTATAGTTCTCCAGAAAAGATACACTTCAATTCCCAACAATTCTGAATCACCACTAAACTGAAGCTCTCAAATTCTCTCATATTAATGTGAGAAATATTCCACTCTTCATTGTAAGTGCCACAGAAGATATATTTTGATTTTTCTGTTGAAAGATTACACAATTTCTAAAAAGATGGAACGCAGATTTCTTACCACTAAGTCTTCACAACTCTTATTAACTGGAAGCAAGCTCTTCGAAAGTTCCACATTCTCACGCAAATGCTTTAATTCAAATGCATGCTGTCTCATACAAGTATCCAAAGATACAGTAAATTCCTGGATTAATCTCTCAACAATGTTAGAAGAGTGTGCTTGGGGCATCAACTTGGTCACAGCAGCAATTAACCAGGCTTTTGTTTCTGAGGAAATGGAGTCATTCATAAGTAACTTGTACAGCTTGGTTATAACTTCCTCTGGTGTTTCCTTATCTGAGAGGTAGGAATACTCCCCTAATACCTATGAATAAAACAAGGAGAAGTTTATATACAAATATATCAAGTTACACAACTATACTCAGAAATCTAAACAAAGTGCCTACTGCTAAACTAAATTTAATCTAGATTAAACATATTCTCATGGTAAAGAAATTATTAAAGATAGGTTTAAGGTTCAAAATTATACCAAGAACTGGAACCAATGGAATGATATGTTACATTCACGGAGGAAGAAAAACAAATGGCCACCAAATACAATAACCAATTTAGGCAAGTATTATCAATGCTACAATCATTGGTGAAGGAGAGAAGAGGAAAAAGCATTCACAGTGCCTCACAGAATCACTTCACAGATTATTTATAAATCACAAGGAGAAAGCACACCTTTACAACACACAGATCTGAAGGTCAACGTCTTCACCAAAAGAAAAATGGAGGACGTGAAATTATATGTATCCTGGTATGACATGGTGGAAAGTACATAACATTGCTGATATAATAATCTTGCTACAAATGTTTAAATGAACCAGAAGTAATCAGACTAATTCAGAAACACTGGACATTCTACAGGTCAACAGGCTTCATCCAAAAAAATTCAATGTCATAAAAACAAAAGGAAACTGAGGTTCATTATAAAATTTTAAGAAGGCTAAAGAGACATAAGTAAATATAATTTGTAAACCCTGACTGAATCTAGGGTTAGTAGAAAAACAGCCATAAGAGACATTTTTTCTTTTGACAACTGAGTAAATCTGAGTATGCTAGATATTGATAAATTAATATATTTCTTAGGTATAATAATGGGTTTTTTTGTTTTGTTTTTAAACTTTATTGTTGTTGTATTACATCCATCTCCTTTTTGCTCCCCTCTGTCTCCCTCCCCACCCACCCATTCCCCCCAAAGTCAATCCCACCTGTTGTCCATGTCCATGGTTCCTTTATACTAGCTAGATTCTTGTCTAAACTGCTCCCCTTCCTTGCCTCTTCCTCCCCACTCTAATAATGGTTTTATCATTATCTAGAACAATGTCATTCTTATGAGATTCATGTTGAATATTTTATAGGTAAAGTGTCATGAGGTCTGCAACTCAATTTTGAATGGTTCAGCAAAGCAAACCGTAGATATGTAGATTAGATATAGGTGTTAATACAATAAAGCAAAGGTGATTAAAAGTAATAACTGGGAATCTAGAAGAAAAGCACAGGGCACTTGTTATATTGTTATACTAGTCATTCAACTTTCCCATAGATAAAGAAAATTAAAACCCTTAAATGAAAGTCTGAGTAAAATTTAAGTTAATGTGGTAAGTTTTGGCAAAACTTAAAATATTAAAATGTGCATATCCTATATGACCCAGTAGTCACCTATATGCAAAACTGTGACTTTCATCTTACAAAGAGAAGATCTGTCCTGCTGGCTCTGATGAAGCAAACAGACATGCTGGGAGGCCCATGTAGCAAGAAACTCAAGGCTGTTCAAGGAGCCCACAGCTGGCAATATGAACCTCAAACCCAGTTTCAGAACTGGAGAAACTGATTTCTGAGCCTGGAAATGCATCCTTCACCAGTCAAGCTTTGGACGAGACAACAGCCAAAGCCAACAGTCTGACTGCAACTCTGAGAGACCCTACACAGACCAGCTAGCTAAGCCATGCCTATACTCCTGACTCCCAGAAACTATGATAAATTTATGTTGTTTTAAGCATTAAGTTTGTGGTAACATTATTATGCAGCAATTGTTAACTAATATATCACAGATACCTGAGTATCCACACATTCAAATATATATATTCACAAAGAGAACCCAACAAATACCTTACTTAAAAGATGAGACTAGTGAGATGGCAGAGAGAATGAATAGACAACAGTTAAGTGATAGAAAGTAGCTGCTGGGTGAAAAATGATAGCTGAAGGAGTTAGCCAAGCAGAACTGAGTTATTTCTGAAGGAAATACATTGTTAGTATTTGGTTTTATAAAAAAATAATGTTATAAACATTTATGACTGAATGTGCTTTCTCACCCAACTCATAACTTGAAGAAATCTCTGTGGATAGAACACATTTTCCATATCTAGTAAAGTGAGATAAGACTGAACTGCATAAAGTCTTAATTGTTGATCTTCTGTCTCATCATCAAAACCTACAAAGAAATTGATATATCATTTTAATTTCCACTAAACTCTCTAAGGGCTTTGCCATAAAATATTTAATTTTAAAATCTTTATCAAATGCAATCATTTACTAACCTTCTGCTAGCAGTCTCAGGAAGTTATTAGGAATATCAGGATGCATTACATCTCCTCCCACTGAAAACACAGCATTCATCGTCTGAATAAACCATGCGTTATCAGGAGCATATGTGTCCACAGTGTTAAGAACAAGTATACTTCCATATGTCACTTTTTAAAATTATTCTTTCTGCATTAACCTTTTAAAATAACCCCCAATTCATCCTTGTTTGGCATTTTTACCTTTAACCTCTACTAATAAATTATTCTATACTCCAGTTTTATGTAAAACAGATGCTTAGTAAATCTTAATAAACTTAAAAAAAAAAAAAAAAACCCAGTTCATGTTGCTCTATCTAGCACTCAGCCTTGTAAAAATGAGTCATCCAATAAATAAATGTAAAATATTTGAAAGAAATTTTCCAGCAAACTACAGACAAATAATGGAAAATGACATACACTTTAGGGACTAAATGTGTTGTGATGGTCTACTTGAACAAGTTGCTTAACCTCCTTTCTAACCTTTCCTTCCTCCTCAGTTCTAATATTTTAGCATTCTGCTGGCTAGAGCTATAGTACTGTCTAGAACTTAAGCAATTTCCAAGATAATTTGATTAAAAGTATCCATTCATTTTTAGCTTTAACAACAGACATTTTAAAAAGAATGGATTATCCTTGTGACCTGTAAAAGTTCCTCTAAAAAAACAATATGAAGAAAAGTTAACACGTGGATGGAGTTCCCAACTATATACTTTATCGTGACAATTTCTGATATAAATATAGAGGTAAGCAAAAGTAGGTTTATAGCTGTGAGTACACAAAACAAAGTTTATTATTGTATATTTTCCATACGATGTAAATAAACTTTTGCCAACCCCTATAAATAATAAGTTTTAGCATCCTGATCTACCTCCACCCTCCATCAAAACAGCAGCAAGAACTTTTACTCAGAAAAGAATCTGAGAAGGAAGTAAAGCAAAAGACAAGGAGGGCTGACAGAGGAAAAATCAGGCAGCAGTGTCTGTGTCCTCTTACTCACAAGACTGACCAACTGAATGAAAAGAGCCAAGAAAAAAACTATCCCCTAAGAAGTCTAAACAAATTCCTATTTTTAACAAGATGCCTGTATATCAGGAATGGAACTTATTGCTGGGTCCCTGAACTTAATTTGCACATGAACATATCTATATCAATCATTTTAAATCATTTTAAAATCACTGTGTAACTGAAGGTATTTTATGATTATGGTTCAAAGGATATTTCTCAGCCAGCTCAGCTATTTTACCAACCAAATTAATGATAATATACTCTTCTTTGCTCTGACGTAAATATTCAAGCATTTTCTGGACAATCACTGTTACATTCTGTGCATTAGTAATTCTGTAAAGAAGTTCCAGAGTCTGTTTAAGAAAGAAAAATTAAAGTATTATAAAATTATCCATAATAACACCAATAAGTATAGTAACGTATATGTTTATATCACAGTTGACTCTTTCATTTTTACATAGATCTCCTGACGAGGCCAGTTAATAGGTACTCAAGAAATGCACAGAAATCTAATAAAGGTAACTTTATTAGAAATAAATAGAACTTAAGAAAAATAAAACTATTGCTTAAAAAAATAAATTATGATAAAATACCAGTTTAAAAGCCTTCTATTGATGTAATTATGATCTGACATTTCTATGTGATAGGCTGTGTAAAGACTAAAAAGTTAAAATTTTTAGAATCTATTTTCTAAAATATAACAGCTTCTTAAACTTACCTTACTTATTGCCTGTCTGAATGTGTATGTGTATACACACATACATACACATATAGAAATGCTACCTTACAAACTATTTTTCCACACTACCCAAACAACAGAAAATAGCACATGAGTGGGTCTGTCAGGTAAGGGCAAAGGACCTCAAATGAATACACAAAGGTTGGTGGCTCATGCCCTTCAAAGCACAACAAGAATCTTTTATAGCTACTTTCTCAGTGCTGAGAAACATACCACTTGATGTCTCAAGTATGATGAAGGAGGGCCAGTACCAGATTAAGCTCCCAATTGGCTGGTTTTCTAAGGCCCTACCTTAAGGTTCTAAAAACATTGTAGTTCTCAGAAATCAACATGAGACCAAGGGCAATACTGAAAAAATATCCTGTACTGATGTTTTAAGATCAACAATATTAGCAGCAAGAGAATGTCCACGTATCCTACTTGTCAAACTTGTTCAAAATATCCTTCAGGTCCTTTCTAATTAATCCTTAGAGCCAGGACCTCAAGTACAAAGTTATAAGAGATTTTGAAAGGTTAAAAAAAAAAAACAACACAAAAAAACAAAAAACCGTTTCAGTTAATCCTTAACTATTTAAAGCCTATAAATACATAGGTCCCCCATCACCAGCTTTCAATTTAAGAAGCTGCTTCAGACATGCTCCCTGTAAACTCTAAATTATGTTACATATTTTTAGATAATCTACACCAAATTTATTTCCTACTCTAACACCATGAAATTTGGCATTTCTAGGACTGAATAGGGTATGATATTAGGAATTACAAGAACAGGTCTTTTCTGTTAGCTCCTTCTTGCCTTCTTTCTCCCTGTATAAAAGGAAATAAAACCAGTAAAAGGAAGTACCGGCCCCATGCAACAGGTCAGCCCATACCCAAGGACCAAAGTTCTTGCCATACCATTACTAATAGAAATTAGAAGGGACAATGGCATTGAGACTGCTGCAGTGACTTCTTGAGGCACCACTGATACTCAGCACCTTCCCCAAAGAATTCAAACTACTTCTCACTGCAAGTACTACTAGGTCAAACATATCAGAATAGATCATTTTAATTGTCACTTATTTTCCCTTTGACTCTGATTTTTAAATGAGAGCCCCAAAATTCAATATAACAATAAGAAAACAGTACCTAAACTATTTCCCATTTAGTAGTCACCCACAAAAAGAAAATGAATGCTCTCTATCTGTTTAAAGTTGAAGAGCTGTATAAGCATGTGTTATTGGCCCTTGGTGCCTTCTCATTTTTCTACAATGCCTACACACAGAAATTAGTCCATCTATTAAATTCCCAGATTCATTTAAGGCAGGTAACAATTTCCAAAGATTAAAAATATGAATGCAAAAAATGTGTGTGCATACATACATACACAACATACACAGATGACAATTTATCAAAAACAGTTTCGTTTAAAAAATACTCTTTTAAAAATCAAAATTCATAATCTTATCTTTTAAAAATGATAAGTGTTCTCTCAATAAACAGTTTTAACTCATTGCTTTTAAGTAAATTAAACATTTAGGTCTTTTTATCTTTATTATTTAAAATCAAAATAAAACTATCCATTCTTCTAACTAGGTCCTAAATAGCATTTTAAATGTGGTTATAGAGTGATTACGTGAGAATTAAAAGATATTCATATAGAAACCAAGCAATTTTACAAAAGGAAAAGGCTGAAAAAAGTTAAGTTAATTATATAACTTTCCTTTTAAAAAGTTAAAATCATTTTAGGAATGCTTTTATTCCTACATATGTAATAGGGAATGGATTAGCCCTTTTCACAAATGTTATGGAGAATAATAAAAAACTATTAATCATCATATAATACACCTTAAAATAGTACTAAAAGGAAGAACTGGGTAAAAAATTCAGGTCTCCTATTGATACAATTCTTGGACCAAAAAGATATTAATGAATCCATATAGGTAATTGGAGCTAACTTCTCCAGCTCATAATTTAAAATCATTCCTGTGGATAATGAAACAAGAATTTTTTAGAAAAGTTCCTTACACTTTATAGAAAGAATAAAATGCTCTCAAAAGTCAAAATACAAATGCTCACACACGTGCACACACACACACTTATAAGACATTGTCCACCACTTTAACCTCTCTCTGTAATAGCAACAAAAAATTTAAAAATTACAACACTTCACATACACTTCAAAATATCAGTTTATCCACCAAAAACCAAAAAACAAACAAACAAACAAAAAAACCCCAAAAAAACTGATGTGGGTTGTGAACATTACAATATACAGATGATGTGTGCCTGAAACCTATGTAATCTATGTAATCTTGATAAACATTGTCACCCCAATAAATATGATAAAAGGTAAAAAAAAAAAAATCAGTTTACCTCTCTTTTAATGATGGGATCAGAATGGTCTAAGCATTCAATTATTGTCATCTGGTGTTGAAGAGCCAGAGAAGGGTCCTGTTGGATGACATAGGTAAGAGCCTTCAGTCCTAAAAACAAAGAACAAATATCACATTATACAAAGTGACATAAAATAAATACCAAATAAATTTCAAAAGCTCTCTTTGTAACTTCTGACAAAAGAACCAATCATCTTACCTAAGTATTTGAGATTGATTTTAGGTGAAAGAACAAATTTTCCAATGCACTTAGCAGCCTTCTCAAGTAATTCTGATTTAGGATAAATAGAATAGACTGTATGTACACATTCAAACAGAATAGCTAGAAAAAGAAAATATAAAAATATCAAGGATTGTATTAAGGTACAATAAAAGAACATATTTCTGTAGAACTCATAACAAAACAAACTAATTGGAAGGCCAGTTTTAGTCAAAAATCTTTTTATAGAAAATTTTCAAAGATATCAACTTCACTATTTTCAGGCTTATACGATTATTAGGATGTTAGCACAGTATAAACACAATTATGTATAGTAATAGGTAAAAACAATACATTCATTCATGCAATGAATATTTACTGAACACCTTCTATGTGCCAGGCGTTGTCCCAGTAGTATGGATACAGCAATGAACAAAACAGACAAAACTCTGCCCTCAGGAAGCTCACATTCCAATGAACACATAAATAATGTATTCATTGTGTATAAATAGGTATTTCGAACCCTCCTTGAATTCTTTAAAATAATTTATTTTCAGCTAGTTTCTGCCACTTGCATACAAAGACTGTATGTGTTATTTTAATATAATCATTTTGAAATGCTCTAGCATTTATTTCAAAGTAGAGCCACTGCTCAAAAATCTTCAAGTCACTTCTTTAAAATTATCCTAAAAAATAAATAGAATAATCTAATGAACATCCTGACAGTGTTCAGTGATGTTCTCCTATAGTCAAAGATCTGATAACCATGGCTAGATGATCAAAGTGGACACTAAAATTGTTTTCCAAACTGCTGGAAGAGCATGAGTCAAGGAGCTGGAGCTCTGCCGTGGTAAAGAAGAATCACTGAGAGGCTGTAAGCCCTGTATGTCCTACGCAATCATCATATGGGAGTGAGACAGAATCAGCAGATTTAAAAAGTTCTAATACAAGCTGAGGCATACCAAGTGTCCCTGACAGAATCACTCCTTCTCTAATTCCAAAAGCTAAAAACCTAACAATTGAACACTTCTTTGTGTACCAGGTAGATTCTGAATATTCAACCAGCTATGTTTTACATTAAGTTGCCTATCAATTGAGGCATACATAAATACTGTGTAAGAAACTTTATATAAACCCTTTCTATAAAAGAAGAGAGAAAAGAAATCAGAAATATAAATGACTCATGAAGAAGGGAACTGGATGGCCAGTCCCAGTATCTGAGCTATTCCCAAAGCCCAGCAAAAGGACCAAGTTTCAAGGGCCTTGGAAGACAAGGAGTAACACTACAAAATATAAACTCATTTTCCACTTCATCTTCACTGGCCAAGCAGCTGCCAAGAACAAAGGCCACACCACCCCATACCTGACAAACAAATGCAGTATTTTGCCTCCCAGATTGATTGTTTCTCTGAAGTATCCACAAGTGTATTTGGGGAGAAGTTTCATTAACAAGTAGAGGAGCAGCTATCCTATGAGACCACAAAAGAATCTGGAGATCTTGAGGGAAGCAACAGCTCAGGCAGAGGAAGTAACTGCTGAATTACTAAGAAGCTGGAGAAACAGAAGAAACACTTCAAAAGGGGAAAGAAATGGCTGGCTGCAACTTCCCTCGAATCTTCAGAAAACAGCAGTAGTATACCAGGAGTGAGGAAACAAATGAAAAACCCCAAAATAAGAAAAGGCAAAAGCTCCAGAATGCTCCTCAGGAGCATGGAATGGAAGGATCACCTGTCTCTCTATTCAAACCCAAGAAAAGAAATATTTTTCCAAGTAAGAGCTGGTTAGGAGTGATCTTGAAGAGACAACTGGCAGTGGAAATCTTTCTCCAAAGAGGAACCAGTTAGTGACCTCAAGAGGCATGAAACATGAAACAAGAGTGTTCCCAAGGAAGAGAGGAAATTCTCCTCAAGGAGAAGTTACTCAGAAGTAGACCTGAAGAGGCCGCTGGTAGCCAGAGCAACAGCTCCAAGAAAAAGAAAAAGCATCAAAAGTTCTCCCAGAAAGATTAAAATGGACAGTACCCTACAATGTGACCCATCTCCTACATCCCAATTAAAAACAAATTCACAAGGAAAGAGGGGGGGTGAGGGGAAGAGAAGAAGGAAGGAAGGAAGGAAGGAAAGAAGGAAGGAAGGAAGGAAGGAAGGAAGGAAGGAAGGAAGGAAGGAAGGAAGGAAGGAAGAAACTGGGTCTTGGCCTGGTAGCACAGTTGATTAGAGCATTGTCCAGAAATGCCCAAGTTGTGGGTTTAATCCCTAGTCAGGGCACATGCAAGAATCAACCAATGAATGCATAAATGAGTGGAACACATGTTTCTTTCCTTATCTCTCTCAAATCAATAAAAACTTTTTTAAAAAAGAAGAGTACTGACTTTAATTAAAGGAAAACCTACAAAGTTAATTGAACCTAAAAAGATATTTTGTATATTCAGATGCTGTGCTATCAGATGTCTTTACTTTGTACTAAATTGACTTGACAACTTGATGAACTTAACAAAGAGAGCCTTGACTAATCAATAATCAACTAAGGGAGGACTGAGCAAACTACCACTAAATCCAGCCCTCAGTCTATTTTTGCAAGCCTGTAAACTGAGAATGGTTTTCACATTTTTAAACTGATATAATTGACATATTATGTTACTTTCAGGTGTACAGTTACATTTTTTAAAAGTTGTAAAGACAAAACAAAACAAAAATACAATGGAAAGTATGTGACAGAAACTTAATGTGACTTACAAAGCCTAATTTATTTACTATTTGGACCCCTATTTGGCAAGAAAGCTTGCCAAATCCTAATGTGACAATCCTAAGCAAGGTTAAAAATTTTCTATCACATTTGACCTATTTTCCTTTATGTATTCCTGTCATTCGGAACTCTCCTGCTATCAAACTGTTTTACTATAAAAATTCTCATTACTCTTCTAAAATCTAAACTTTTACATATAGATTATCATAAGATTTCTAGAAAGCTAGTATAGGCAAAAATAGTTCAGAAACTCTACTTTCTAGTCAAATTAGATGTAAACTAGCTGAAAATGAATTTAATAGGTTGTGAAATTATTTTCCCATGTAGAACTAAGCCCCTTTATTCTCCAACTCTACAAAAGACTAAATATAAGTCCATGAATGAAAAAGCTGCCACTCTGCTGTCTTCTCTCTACAGTGGTTGAAAGAAAAGTACTTCTGAGGATTCCTAAGCATAAAAACATGGAACTTTATATACTCTTCGGAACAATCCAGGTCCTAACCAAAATATCATCAAGAAAATAAAACCAAATTAAAAATCTGATAACATTCTAACATCTGTGACATCATGAATTTATCATAAATATTTTCAGCTGGAATATGCACAAAAGAAGTTCTACTGATATCTCATTCTTGGGACTAGACTTTAATTTTAAAGTTACATCTCTATCTACTGACACAACTCTGGCCGAGATGGAGGTACTGCCCAGCAGGGGTGGAAGTCCAGGTTCTCTGCTTGCTGTGCCCTCTCAGACACTTTGAGAAGAGGGAGTCCTGGTTCCTGCGGGTGAGAGATGTGAGGATCTGCCTGGGAGAGGAGGGCTACCTCACTGCTGCTCCCTATGTTGCCTCCACTGACACTGAGCGGGTGGCCTTAGTATCCCTGAGCAGTGAGGAAAGCCCCCACTGTCCACTAGCTTTCTCTAATACCTGCTCAGCAAAGAGCAAGGGGTACCTTGTTACTACCTGCTCCTGGATAGTGTGAAAGACAGGCTTCCCACAACACCTCTACTGCCAAACAAGGGACGTGTCCCGTTAGCACCTGGCAGGGATGAATTCCTGCTCCCTCTGCTACCAGCCCACTGGGAGGGCTGGGGTGCCTCCTTACCTGGTGAGGGTGGAAATCTAAGCTGTCCACTAAGCCTTCGCTACAGTGGGTAGAACCAGTTTTTTCTGTGGTGCTTGGCTGGAATATAGAGGTTATTCTCTAAACATTTTCTGTCTTGCTATTTTGTTCTTTTCTTCTTGAGTGTTGTCTGCACCTGTTGGCATTTCCAGGTTGCTGCCTCTCCAGTACCCAGTCTGGGGAATGTGAGGCAACAAGAAAACCCAGGGTATTCACCATGGTGTTCCTTGCGTCCCCCTAACCAGCCTAATCTTCAATTCTCCACCTTTCAGACTCTTAACATATAAAATGTCCAAGGTTTTTAGGTATACTTAGTGGAAAAAGAGGGAGAAGTACTTCTATCTACTTCTGATGGTTGTGTCCCTTGTACTCCATTCTATGTAATTCTCCCAATTTACTAGTTTACTAAAAATGTCATTCTCATCTTATCAGTACCCTGACAAAAAAATCTTCCATACCTCCAGATTTATAGTGTGAAGTCCAAACTCATCTGGCTGCCATGGAAAGACTCCGTATCACTGCTCTATGAATGGTCCACTCAGGCTAGTGAGTCAGTGTTCTCTGAAAAGTGTCTTAAACCTCTCTTCTTCTACACCTTTTCTCACATTCCATTTTCCTACAACTCCCTTCTGGCCATCCAAATCCTACCCATCTTTCAGGGTCCTATCCCATTAATAACTCAGTGATCTCTACCACCTCAGAACTCCTGCCATATTTACTTCCAGGACCACCCCCTTTGTCTTATACTGGTATTGTTCTTTCATAATTAAGTTACCTCTTCCATTATACTATAAATTCCTTAAAGCTAAAAATTACATTTTATACATTTTTATTCTCTACATCACTTCACACAATGCCTGGCACACAGCAAATATTCAATAAATGTCTTTGATGTGCTTTATATCTTGATTTGACAGGAAAGTTATAATAATGAAACTTTCATTAAAATGTAGTTTAGGAAGTATTAAGATTAAACCAAATCAGACAGATAACTGATAAAAGTAAAATAACTCTCTCTTCCTTCCATTCAATTAAAACATATTACTCACTGATTAACCCAGTGCCAGATACTGGGATATATTGGTAAGTAAGACAGACACAGTCCCTTCCCTTATAAAGTTCATAATTCAAAACTCACATTATTAAGCAACAAAATATTTACATTAGCATTACTAGAGAATACTATTGATAAAGTCAATGTTACCTATAAATAATATCAATACAAATGTGGGATTAAAAGAATAATGATGGAGAGATGAATAAAGAAAACAAAACAACAGAAACTATAAGGTTTCTGCAGCAGAATGAAACACTGGACTGACAGCCTACAAAGAAACAAAATGTTGGTGTTGATTGGTTCCAGCAATCTTAGTAAGACAAGGGTGTTCTAGGGTGAAACATTACAAAATATTTCATCAGGTATACAGTATTCTCCAAATCAAAAGGAACAGCTAACAGCGATTATCTCCAGAATGGGGAACTGGGTGGTGGGTGATAAGTATCAAAGGGACACTTACTGTTCACTGTATACCCTTTTGTACCTTTTGAATTTTGAACCTTGTGCATATATTACCTATTCAGAAAAATAAAAAAATTAAAGCTGAAATGCAATATTACAAAAAAAAAAAAGAAAAAAGAAAAAACAAAAACTTTCTGCAAGTAAAACAAGATTCTTAACTCATTTTAAACAGAATTTCTTGAGAGCCTTTCAGACTTTTATCCTAGACACTGATTACATCTCAAACAAAATTTTTTAACTTACTTCAACTGCCTACCGATCTCCTGACAGCTCCTAGACAAACCACCTGCCTCAAAAGGGTTATTCTTACCTCTGGCCCCTTACTCTTCTCATTACATAGCAAGATCCTATATTATATCAACTGTCCTTAAACTATACATTCATAAGGAAAGGGGCTGTGTCTACCTTACTCCTCCTTCAATTTCCCACACGTAGCATGGAGGAATATAAGTCAATCAACTCTTTCCTCTATCTGTACCTAGTTTACAAATCAAGGTTTTGTTTTATAGGCATTCAAAAAATACTGGTTGGACAAATGAATAAACCACTCTTACTGCTTTTAATTACCATTTCTACATGCAAAACATAAATCTATCCTTTTAAATTTACTATTTCAATTCACTTCCATTTGCATTATTTTTCATGTACTAGTCTTATGCATGCAATCCTTTCTCCTAATTTCTACTGCATCTTTGTCAAGTGCTTTTATTTCAATTAAACTAGTTCAATTTCTGCCCTCTACCCTACATTTCTACAACCATTGCACCTAAAGGTCCATGGTTGACCAATATCTAAAAGAACCAGTAATGCTCTTCACAGTGCTTCACCAGATTAAGAAATTACTTATCTGAGTTATCTCTCTCAATGCTGCTTCTACTACTCTTACTCTTCTCTCCACCATATGCAAAATTCAAACTGTTTTAACTTCTATCTTTTAAATATCTCCAAATATCCCAATGTTCTTCACAGAGCTTTCTCGGATTGATCAATAAAGAACTAACAGTTCATCCCTCTTGCTATTTAGAAGTATTTTTGGGCCCTGGCTGGTAGCACAGTGGGTAAGGTGCCGGCCTGTGAACCCAAAGGTCGCAGGTTCGATTCCCCAGCCAGGGCACATAACCAGGCTGCAAACCAGATCTCCAGTCAGGTCTGTGGCTAGAGGCAAGTGAAACACAACCATACATTGATGTCTCTCTCCCTTCCCCTCTTTCTAAAAATAATGAAATAAAATCTTTTAAAAAAAAAAGTATTTTTGGTTACTTTTCTGAGTTCTCCACTCCTCTCCCAACTTATTCTTGTCTCCTATCACTAAATTACATTTTCAAATTATATAAAATTATAAAGACCTGTCTCTTCATTAAATAGTAATTATTCCACATATATATCCTATATATCTTTACGTCCTTCTCACCTTTCAGTTGTATTCTTAAATATCAATTTTCATAAACAGCTTCCTTGTTCTCCCCTTCACCTAAAACTAGCTGTTGTATTCTCCCACAGCACCCTATAATTTTCCTTTATAACATTTACAGCACCTGGCCCTTTGCACCTATCCCTTCTGTGAGCTCAATGACAACAATGCTTTATTCACAGCTGTATTCCAAGTATCTTGCACAGGGCCTGACAAATAACAGAAATCTAAAAAATATTTAACAACTAGTTAACTAACTGATGTACTTAAGAACTGTCTAATTAAGTATGGAATAGGTCCACTAAGTTAATAAATATGTTCAATAAAGAGATAATATCTCTTTGAAGTAAAGCGTTAAAAGAGACACAAATATAATGAAATTAGGTCAACATTTAAAATGCCATAATTTCAAATTATTTCTATTAGTTATTCAACGCTTCCATTAAAAAGTAATGACCCAAAGAATCACCTTAAAAATTGACATAGCCCTGGCTGGTAGCACAGTGGATAAGGCGCCGGCCTGTGAACCCAAAGGTCGCAGGTTCTATTCCCCAGCCAGGGCACATAACCAGGTTGTAAACCAGGTCTCCAGTCAGGTCTGTGGCTGGAGGCAGGTGAAATGCAACCATACATTGATGTCTCTCCCTCTCTGCCTCTCCCCCTTCCCCTCTTTCTAAAAATAATGAAATAAAATCTTTAAAAAAAAAAAAAATTGACATAGATCTCTATCAGAACTTGTAGCATACTAACGCAGATTCAACTATAATACTGAAAAAAGCTGTCAGTCATTAGAGTTGTAGTTACATGTTACGTACCATAGGTGACATTGTGATTTAACTCGGCTCTTCGTAAGGATTCATCAAGAACATCATACATTATTTCACTTGTCCTGTTTAAAAGATATTTTATTTGCAGTAGAATATAGTATTATAACCCAACAAAACATAGTTTTTCAAACTTCTCTCTTTAAAACTGAGGATCTACAGAAAAGAAGTAAAAAAATTTCATTTTATGAAGCTATGGGAATTTCACTCCTTAAAGATTCCATTTGCTCTTTTTCATGAGTTTAACTTGCTGCTTTGTCAAAGTTGACTAGTCAATGAAGATAAACATAAATCAATCAACTCTTTCCTCAATCTATACTTAGTCTACAAGTCAGGTTTTCATTTGGTTGAACACATTATCTTCTATAATTTTCTTCATAATAAAATATTTTCATCTGTTTCAAGTTACTATAGTAATATCTCACATATCCAGATTATTCCAAACAGTATGTTTTTAAACCATATAATTCTAAAAGTATTCAAATACTCTTTCTATGAGTAGTACTGAGTTCTTCAGAAAGAAAACTTGAAATTTCAGTTATGTGAAATATAAAGAAAATACCATTCCTGTCTTTATGATCACTGATTACTGTTACAATAACTGTGTTGAGGTAGATACTATAAGAAAAATGCAGTGTTTCATAGAGTCATACACTCATCCTCCTGCCTAGAAAAGTCCTCTCCAAGATGACAATGTGAAAACTATGGCTTTTCAGCTGGTATTTTTGTGTATTTTACAAATTAAAAAAACACTGATAGAAATAAACACTGCCTCAACATAGAATACACACAGTAGTCTTGCAGAGAAAGTAAACTTAAAGCAAACAAGCGAAAAGATAAAATAATAATGAAATACTATGCAGCAGTAAAAAAAGAAAAAACCTCTTACATTTTGCAACAGCATTGATGGAAGTGGAGAATACTATGCTACATGAATTAAGCCAGTCAGTGAAGACAAATACCACGTGATCTCACATATATGTGGACTCTAATGAGCACAATAAATTAAGGAACAAAATTGTAACAGAAGCTTAGATACATGAAACAGGCTGAGAGCTGCTGGAGGGGAGGGTGTCCGGATAAAAGATAATGAAGAGATTAACTGAAGAACATTCACGTACAATGTACAACCCATGGACACCAGCAATATGGGGACTGATTTAGGCAACGGAGAGGGTATGGCTGGGTAGAGGTGGGAAAAGGGAAAAAAAGCAGGTACAACTGGAATAGCATAAATGATAAAAATAAATAAATATAATTTTCAAAGATCAAAATAATCTGGCCCTGGCTGGTAGCACAGTGGATAAGGTGCCGGCCTCTGAACCCAAAGGTCGCAGGTTCGATTCCCCAGCCAGGGCACATAACAAGGTTGCAAACCAGGTCTCCAGTCAGGTCTGTGGCTGGAGGCAGGTGAAAAGCAACCATACATTGATGTCTCTCTCCCTCTCTGCCTCTCTCCCTTCCCCTCTTTCTAAAAATAATGAAATAAAATCTTTAAAAAAAAATAAAAAAAAAAAAAATAATAATCTGGGGCTACATAAATTATTTATCATATATATCTTTATCAAAAATTTCTTCTTTTTCTCCAAATATACAGATATCAAATTCAACTCTAAATGAGTGTACTTTTTTGACTTGACCGAAGTATAACTATGCAGTGAGAATCCATTATCATACTCTAAAATCCTTCATTTTAATGTTTAAGCATTTCTACATTATTGTGTAAGCAGATAATAATCATAAAGTAGATGTTACAAATCCCCTCAAACCCCCCAAAATTTAGTAATACTACACCTAGATTACAGTCTAGCTTTCTTAATTTTAAAAGCCAATGTCTTGCATAAGAATCATGACCAAATGAAATACAGAAGTATTTGTGGACATAATCCAGCTAAATATAAATAATCTAAGGAGAATGCTGTAAAACACAAGAAAATACACAATAAACATAAAAGTTCATAAAAGACTTCTAGTAAATTATTTCAATTAATTACCTTAGAATCTTATAGAATAAATTTTTACTTTGCCACATTGAGCTAATCAGACCTTAAGAAATATAAGACTTACGTTGACATAAAATCTCACTAGAATTGAGACAACAAATGAGAAAACATTTTAATGTTCTACAACATTATAGAAGAGCTCCAATCTTTATTCACTTTAATTGTGCCTAATTTCTGTTCAACTGAGCTCTTTGAACATAAGTGCTCTTAGTCTTCTCTGCCTATATTCTCCAAATTCATCCATGAAGAAAGAAGATAATAAATTAGTGCATTTAGTAAATTCACTAAAAGCCTCAAAGTTACTTCACTTCCTCTCTCTCTCAAAATCAATAAACATATCCTCAGATGAGGATTTTAAAAAACTTACTTTATTTCCTGACAACGTATAATGGCATTAAATCTTTTTAGACCAGTAAGGTCTGGATGCATTACTATGAAATTTGTGATTTTAAAAGAGAACTCCAACTAGAGCTCCACAGTAAACTAAGCAAGGTTACATAAAATAAAATATAATTAGGACAAATATTTCTAATGTGTATGTCCTCTCCAACACTTCCAGACTTTCACTGTAGGTTTTTCAATCAGGGTTGAGATTCATAAGCACAGAAAAATATAAAATAGCGGTACCAAGAGTGCTATAGCCCAGTTAGTACTTATCAGGAGCTTATGCACATATGGATGCTGGTAATGACAATGGAAAGGCATTACTAGGAGCAACAACCTAGACAATAATCCCTTCATAAAGCTAAGCTAAGAATTAGAATACAAACGAATCCTCCTCCATAAAAGAGAATCATAGCCCTGGCTGGTGGCTCAGTGGATAGGTGCTAGCCTGTGAACCCAAAGGTCACTGGTTCGATTCCCAGTTAGGGCACATAACCAGGTTGCAAGCCAGGTCTCCAGCCAGGTCCATAGCTGGAGGCAGGTGAAAGGCAACCGTACATTGATGTTTCTCTCCCCTTCTTCCTCCCTCCCTGCCCTTCTCTCTAAAAATAATGAATAAAATCTTAAAAAAAAAAATCATATTTCATAAAGTCTGAAAAATGATTAGCAAATATTTTCTTAAGACAGAAGCACTTCAGAAACTCAAGCCATAGTCCTTGCTCTCAAGAAAACTAAAATCTAGTTGAACTTGCTATCAAACAGTTCAGAAAAAAATCAAATATAAAAATGTGTGCATACATGCACATACAGAAAGAGAATGAGCAAATGCAAATAATTAATGAATCTGGGTAAACAGCAAAGAAGAGCTCCTTCTACTATTCTTAAAACTTTCCTGTAAGTTTGAAAAACTACAGGCAAAATGAAAAGTTACAAAATAAGTAAATCTATAGGTACCCATAAAAAGTTTAATATAAATTCTTGGTTTCTCTTCAAAACGTATAAATCTTTCGCCTTTTACTAAAGATTTCCATGAAGAGAAACAATTGAGAACTTTTGAACAATTTTTAGAGGTCTCGTATTTTATGAGACCAAAATAAAAAAAAAAAAAGTTTAATATAAATTAGTGACTCAAAGAGTAATCCAGACAAATGAATTAAAAAGGTAAAGCATGCATATCCAACTAGAGCAAAGGTCAGCAAGCTACAGTCCAAAGGCCTCATCTAGCTGGTTGTCTATTTTTGTTTGGCTGCTGGTAATGAATGGCTTTTACATTTTTAAATGATTGGGGGAACGTCAAAATAATAATATATCACAACACATAAATATATGAGATTCAAGTTTTAATGCCCATAAAGTTTTTCTTTATTAGCTGTGCTCATTTATTTATGTACCGTTTACGGCTGTTTTTAGGCTGTACAACAGTGGAGTTGGATGGCTGCAACAGATAACAACATAAAGCTCCCAAAACCTAAGTATTTATTTTCCGGCCCTTGACAGAAAATGTTTCCCAACCCCTAAACTAGAAAGCCTAAGAAAATTTCACAGAAGTTATAAAGCTTCAGAGGTACACTTCAATAAGAGTAGGATTTAGATAAGCAGACAGCCAGGATTACAGTGCACCTAAACCTAGTATATACTTACTATAAAGTGATTTAACAGTGCTACTAAGCCAATCAAGCATTGGGAGAATCTGGCTTATCTTAAAACCTCCAGGTGACTATAGCCTAAGTTTATCAAATTTACTTATTACTTAGTTTACCTTGGATCATCTTTTCCTAAAAGTCGTAGTATTCTCAAGAGCTGAATTTGTAACCATGGTGCTGGGACACTGTGGTAATTAAAATCTACTGGGAGCTTTCCTCCGACTACTTGCTTCAAGATTGTTACAAAACTCCCAGTTAAGTCTTTATATCCAGATGCATTCTCCTACATTCGAAAAACAAAAACAAAAACTCTTCTGTTAATAATCATGTCTTAATTCTTAATAAAATATAGAACCTAATTTAATACATGTTGATTTAGAAGTTTCTTCCACGACAAAACCCTGCTGGCTACTCAATCCATCCAAAGCTGAATCATCCCCCAAAAGCTTGCTCCACTCCCTGCCTGTTCCCATACACGGAACAATCACATTTCAAACACAGCACAATCACATTTCAAAAATTCTTATAATTACACCTTATATGGAACCTTTAATAGTCAATCTCAGCAATTAAATAAAAAAGTAAAAGGAACAAGCATACTGAAAAAGGGCTGTAGTATCTCTACTTTTGATGAAAATTTAGACCTATTTGCAATCTCTGAACTTTGTTTACAAAAGACTCCTCATGTAAATGAGCTAAATCTGTTCTGGGTGGAAGGAAGAGCACAGAGCACAGCCAAGACCATTTAAACATTTGAACCCTCCAAAATCAGTGAACCTGTCTACTAAAAACTAATGTACCCTATAGTATTTAATTATACTTGTATTTCTCAATGAGTGCACCCTGATTACCTTATCTGACTAATCTCTTGGACTGGGGAAATTAAGTGCACATTCCTCAAAATGAAGATTCATCACTGTAATTTTTATTATACAAGAGATCAAGGACAAATTTTTAAATAGCTCTTTCAAAGTTTATTATACGTTGGAGGAAAAAGAAGATTTAGTATCAAATATCTATTTGTATCATACTATTTTAGAACATAATGCCTAAGTGAAGATACCTTCAGTTCTATAATTTTAAATCAAATTCAATACCATATTCCATTTTGTTATGAGGTGTTCATGATAGACAAATATATACTTCAGATACAAAGGGTTTTAGGCAATACAATGGAGCTGAACTAGAGTAAACCCATGTCACCATTTACAAATTTGTTACCTTACCATTCAACCCTCCTAGCTTTTCTGACAAAGTATCAATGTATGAAATCGACACTCTAGTCTATACCTTGCACAACCCTTTGGGCTCTCCTCATTTGTATAAACTGTTATGTATCCTACGAAATTGTATAAAAGACAATCACTGCATGAAAAACCACAAATCTGCCAATTTCAATCATGTTCCTATCATTTTTCTGTGCTTCCTTAACATGAAAAAATTTTAAGCATTAAAAAAGAAAAAAATGGACTAATTCTATAATGTGCTTATAATTCATGCTATTGACAACTTGCAAAAATTACTATTTACAAGTCAATAATAAAAACTTAAAATGTGCCCTTGCTCATGTGGCTCAGTGGACTGAGTGCCAGAAGGTGAAACAAAAGGTCTCCAGTTCAATTCCCAGTCAGGGCAGATGCCTGGATTGTGGGCCAGGTTCCCCAGTTGATGGTGTGTGACAGGCAACTGATTGCTGTACCTCTCACACGCTGATGTTTCTCTCCCCCTCTCTCCCTTTCTTCCCCTCCCTCTAAAAGTAAATAAATATAATCTTTACAAAAAAACTTAAAATGTCAAGCACTTAACTGAAAAATCTGAGGGCTTTTTTAATTCCATAATTATATGTTCCTAATGGCAACTACTTTGAACCTGCTGAAATTTCCAACTTACCTTAATCATCCGATGGTATATGTGCAAGGAAGCAGCCATAACCCCAACATCTCTGTCACAAAGTGCTTTCCGAAACTTAATGTGGATATGTTGTACTTGATTAGGAGCAATGAGATAGAATTTATACAATGCCAGAACAGCTTTTCTTCGTATAATCTCCCTACGGACAAAAAATTAAATCTAAGCAAACATCTCAATTGTCAGGTATTTAATTTGAAAAGATTATGAGCCAAATTTCAACATATTAGCTATCACCTTAATTTAAAGAGAAAATTATACATTTAATATTAATTTTTTTATCCTAACCCATCAAATTATAAAAAGCGGTATCTCTAGGAGGTAAGATGTCAGAAGACTTTAACTACCCATATTATATATTTATCTTATTATGGAATTTTGTGTTAACAAGCATGTATTACTTTTGAAACCAGAACAAGAAGAATAAATTCCTTAATCCCCTAATTCCATCTTTGAAAACTGTATCTCTAGAAATTGAGAAAAGAATCAACAGCAAGTTTAAATCAGTAAAGGGTAATTATAGCTAGTAATATTAAAGAGTTATTAATGTTAAAAGTTTAACATTCTAGCATTTTAAATATTTTTTATATCATGGGGTAGGAAAGTACAAGATTCACAGTAAATGATGTAATTCTTCTCCTTGTCCAGCTCATGTTTCAAAAACCTCATTATAATGAAGAGGAAAGCACAGATAATGTCCAGCCTACAAGAAGTAAAAATAGAGTTCCTATCCTATGTTCATAATGTAGTTTCTAAGAACATATATTTCTTGGAATTCTCTCTCATGCCACCTCATATTCAGATTATGCTATCATTGCTCGTAGTAGCAGCAAATGTCACACAAGTATTTACTTTTGAGTATTGCTGTTACTTAAAATCATAGAATATAAAAATTGAGATTATTCAATGTAACCCTGTGTTCCACGTAAGAACACCTTTCATAAGATTCTTAACAAACAGTCATCTAGCTTCTGCTAAATTCCATTAAAATACAACTTACTGTCTTCCTAGGCCGTGAGAGAAATTTTCACATAGAAAGAATTAACAACAAATTAGCCATTAGTATTAATACGGTGGGGACTGTAAACTACATCCCAATGTATTGCTCTTGGGTATTAACCAATGTTAGTTCTGGGAGAGAGGAGGTAAATGAGGTCAGGAAAAAAACCTCTGAACAGGCTCAGGAATGTGTAGGCCTAGACCTAAGTGGTGGTACTAACACAAGCTGTCAAGAACAATGGTTTGGGCTCTACATCTGGCATGTTGAAATACAGCCAAGAATTCAAAGTTGAGTCCAACCCCTGCCTCACATCTTCTTTGCAACACTCACTAGCCTATCTGTAGTTCTGTCCCATATCCTTTAGCTGTACACTTCGTAATTGCAGAAAGAGAGCTTCAAAAGCAGAAAGACAGCTTCAAAAGCCTAAACTCAGACTCAACCAATCACTGTTTCTCTCCGTTTCTCCTTCCCTGCCCCTCCATAAAACTAAAAATAAAACCTAAAAAATTAAATAAAAATAAAACCTTTATATCCATATATATACACACAACATGTATATACTGTACACAGTGTATACACCTATCCAAAAAGAAGTTACTTACTTAGAATGTTGAAGTTTATCTTCTATTAATGGAAGAACAGCTGGAATCATTTCTCGAGGGAAAATTTGGCTGACAATAGTAAGTGCCATGCATACTTCTACCAGGTTAGTGCTCTGCAAGTCCTGACATAATTATAAAGCAAAGAAAACATTTAGTGCAAATTTTGAAACTAGGGACAGCAATACTGCAATGGTCCCACATACTCAACAGTTTTCTACTAACTTTACTTTATAGAAATATTCCCGTTTCATTTGCCTCAACAGAGTCAACAAATAAACATAGCCAGAAAACAACTGATCCAAAGGGAAACTGTATTCTGTTCTGACACTAGGCAAAGCAGTCCCCATAGCCAGCTTTTAAAACTTTTCTAAACTAATAACAAACCAATTTTATGAATTTTTCCTGTTAATATGATATGTGGAAGTTAAAATGAAATAATTCTCAAATACATAAAATGCATGCATTCATACATACTTTCATATGCACAAACTTTATAAGTCATTCTCATAGAAATTGAAGATATGTTTTTGAAAGTTTGGAAAAATTAAAGCTACTGATAACCTTGAGTATATAACTTAAAATTCAGAACATATTACACAAAAACACACATCAAAAGACTAATACAAGATAAATGTGAAAAAACTCAACAATTCAATTATACTAATTTAATGGGGAAAATATTGTGGGCATGGATTAAATTGTGTTTTTATTACGTGTACATTCCAGCTACCCAATTATACTCTAGTCACCTTTAAAATGACTTTTAGAATTTAAATACTTAAATTATTCAGTTACAGGTCCTAGAGGAAGAGACAACAGCACTGAAATACATTGAACTAAGAGTTTGAAGATCTGTTATAAGTCTAACACTGCTTTTTAAAATGAAACAATAATAGCAGCAATAGTAGCTACTACTTGACATAATGTTTCATCTAACCCTTACAATTAGGTTAAGTTCTATCATTATTCCCATTTACAGATACAGAAACTGTTCTAAAAGATTTTTCTAAGGGCACTCTGTGAGCCTACCTTCTAAAAATATCTAATTTAGTGTTAGAAAAAAATGTCAGATGACTGCAGAAATAATTTAAGACATCATAATAACCAACATACAATATAGTACCTTTACAACTGTATTCACAAGGAGAAGCAACAGTTCATGACTTTCATGTAGAAATAAAGAAACTGCCAAATAACCTATAAAATTTGAAATAAAAAGTCTCATTATAATGTTTCCTAAGAAGTTAAACAAAGAATAATATATTCCAAATTTAAGTGTCAAAGATATCAATCACCTGCAGGTAAAAATGAAAAAGTCAATGGCAAAATATGAGGTTTAAACCCTTTAGTAAAAAAGATTTCAGGTGCTCTTTATCCTGAAATCTTTCATAATTTGTATTCCACAGATTATATCTAAAACAGAAAAGAGGCTATGTGTACCAACCTAAAGCTGGAAATGACATTAGGAATATATGCCTTCTATAGTCTGTGCAAATCTTTAGTCAGAAAAAAGTTTCTATCCTGTAGCCAAGAATAGAATTACTCAAAAACTAATAACTACTATAATTAATAGTGAGTTACTGACTATTGCGTTATTGAAAGAGCCACCATGTAATACCAAGCCATGTGATGTAAATCATATATTAACATAACTTGTCTTCTCAATTTGAAGATATACTGCTGAATAAATAGCAAGGAAAAATTTTATCACTCCATTAAATGTACTCATTGGCTTAAATAAGTATTTTTATTTAAATAATATTATAACGTAAAGAAAGTACTTCTTAGGATTGAGAAAATACATTAATACTAAGACAAATGCTAGGCGCACGGAATATAGATGCTTCAGGTCATTTTCCTGTCATTCTTTATATAGGTTACATTTGTTAGACAGTTACTGAGTTAAGTACATTACAAGCCTCACAACAACTCTAATGATATCCCAAGGTCTACAGCTATTGCATGGTGGAGCCAGGACTCAAACCAAGCCAGAAGGAATTAGTTCATGTTTTTAACCCCTATGCTGTTCCATCTCTCCTCATACAGTCTACCTTGAGGTCCTATTCCCTGACTCCCATCTTTATTGTTTTTCATTCTTTTCAATTTTTTCATTAGGGATTCTAATGTTAACTATCCCATTACCCAGCTTCCACACTATCTGTGTGTTGAGGAACATGGGGAAAATGTACAAAGTTTCTATTCTCACATCAAGTAGCAGTGTGACCCATTTTAACATCACTACTGAAGGTCAGAGTAGAAGAGCTATTACTCTTACAATTATGAGAGGGGAAAAAGAACTAACCAGGGCCAAGACAGATGAGAAAAACCCTACAGAGCATTAAAGCTGAGATTAGGTGTTACCAGATTGCCAAGAACTCATCTGTTCAGCTAAAGTATCAATCACCCACACCCTAGACACCAACTCAAAGTACAAGATCAACAAACTAATCCAAAGATCATCTCAATGAAACCTTAATTCTATTACAAAAAAAAAAAAATTCCTACTTTGACAATCAGGAAATAGGGAAAAGGATACTCTGTGACAAAAAAAGAAAAAGAAAAAGATGTCAGGAAACAAAGAATAACAAGTATGACTATAGAGTATTTTGCTATGACTAAGATTAAGATATAGCATAAGAATACAGGCTTTGACTCACAGAAACTTGGGTTCACATTCTGGCTCTACTATTCATTAGCTCCATGACCTTGGACAAGTGACTTGACTCTCCTTGGCCTTAGTTTTCTCCCGTATAAAGTGAAATACTATCTCTTAAGATAAAGCATCTTTACAATGCCAGACTTAATTGGTGCTAAACTATTCATTTAACAATATTAATATGGGAAAAATAAGAAGGCATTCTTCATTAGTGAAAGCCCCAAAATCAGCCTTAGTAATCACAGGAGAGTTAATGAGGCAGTAGTACCAGAATAAAGATATGTAAAAGGTTTAAATGCTATCATAAAAAACCAACTTCCACTCATTAGCACACAAAGAATATCTGATACCCAACAGATATACATCTAATTAGCAATACTGTCTGAAGGAAGATTATGAATCTCAATAAAAATGACTGTGAGGTCTCCTTTAAGATAAGCCTCCATAATTACAATAACACATGCACAAGATTCTTCAATGCAACATTATTTATAAGAGAAAAATAAAATAAAAAACAACCTATATGTCCACCAATACAGACCTCGCTGAAAAAACTATGGTAGACCTATTCAACCAGTGAAAATTGTATAGAAGTATGAAAATGTCAAAATAAGGTATAGAAGAGTCTATATAGCACGCTATCTTTTGTGTAAGAGTGTGCATGTACCCATGCATTTGCTGCTTCTTTTGGAAAAAAAAAGAAACAATAGAGAGTAATCAAAAACTAATGAAAATAGTTACTTCTGGGGTGAAAGGCAAACTGGGTAGAGAAGCTAAATAGGAACATGAGACTTCTCTGATTATACCAATTAAAAGATCTTAACTTTTGAACCTTTACATATTTTAAAAAGAGAATTATATTTAAAATGAGAAAAATCACATGAAATACAGAATACAGAAACAGCTGTATAAAATAACTACACCAGCAATCATCTGATACTTGTTGATGATCTAGCATTATCAAAATTTCCTGCCTTTAAGGATCTTAGAATTAGTTTGGGAGCTGAAACATTAATATATGAAAAGATAATACCGTAAGATTAACAGATGGTAGGAGCCACCTGAATGATCACAGAAGAGTTCAAACTTGACTTGAAATATAAAAAGGGAGAGACAGGATACCTGAGGATATTCTACTTTAAGAGAATACAAGTCTAGAATTGGAAGAGTATTTTGGGTGAAGTTCATCAAATGAAATACTGCATATAGTCTGAGAATCTTAACCAAGACATCTCCCACCCCCACCCCATCATCTGACAGCACAAGCCAATATAACTTGAAAGAATGATGGTCCTTGACATGACACTATCAATCCTTTCAATAAAGAACATGTTCTAGTCCTATGTAAAGTGCTTCCTTCTTTGGTTTCTGACATAAAGCTGAATCTATATAAATAAAAGCTTTAAGTCTTTTTTCCTAATGGCCCTAAAGGTTGATTATACAAAGATTTTACAAAGATGCCTCTAATTCTCACAGCTAACATTTATGAAACTAAGAACAGGATATTTAAAATTATTCAAGTCAAGCCCTGGCTGGGCAGCCCACTTAATTGGAGAGTCATCAAATACATTAAAAAGTTGTGGGCTTGATTTCTAATTAGGGCACATACCTAGGTTGCAGATTCAATCCCCAGTTTGGGCATTTAGGGGAGGCATCTTATGATGCTTTTCTCTTTGTTTCTCTCTCCCTCCCTCTCTCTCTAAAAGTCGATAAATATATTCTCAGGTGAGTATAAAAATCATTCAAATCAATTTCAGTTTTATTCTGTAAACATTTCTGATCAATAAACTGATGAGGTCAAATGTTGTAAAGTTAGTTTTACTAAGGTATATATAATTTACATATAAAAAGTTAATCCATTTAAATTTTTTTTTTTTAATTTTATTGTTGTTGTATTACATCCATCCCCTTTTTGATCCCCTCTATCCCCATTTTTTAAATTTTTTAAAGATTTTTTCATTTATTTTTAGAGGGAGGGGAAGGGAAGCTGAAAGAGAGAGAGAGAAACATCAATGTGAGAGAGAAGCACCGTATGCTCAACCCACAATCTGGGCATGGGCCTGCCCCCACTAGGAATCAAACCAACAATCCCAGCTTTTCGGAACAATACCCAATTAACTGAGCCACATAAGTTGGGGCTCACCCATTTTTGGGTGTATAGCTTAATGTGTTTAGACAAATATTTATAGTCATCCAACCATAATCAATCACAAGAGAAGGCAATTTATAATCTTCTCTATAACCTTAATCTTCTCTATGAGTCAGGAAAACTGACTTTATTTATAAGCTTTGAGTTTCTGATGTAGTACTAACTTTTTAAAGCTTTGGAAACTACAAGGTAACGTTCTAAGACCCTACTATATACATGCTATAACTCATTTTATATAGTAGCTGGAAATTTAAGGACAACATTAAGTCTTAAATACATACATACCTACTCTTTTTTCTAAAAGGTTTCCTTGTTGTGCCAACTTGATTGCATGTATGTAGCCAAATGAAGCATCATATCCAAGCATTTCACAATATATAAGTCTCACCATACATTCCTTCATCATTTTCTGAAAAGCAAAATATCCAATGACTATACAAGTAAAATGTTTTGATTTTTTTTTCAATGTTTTGTTTTTTTTTATTATGTTGTAATCATTTAACAGGGGAATCCTTTAATCCTGGCACTGGGAAAAAAATATATATAGATATACATTTGTGTGTTTGGGGGGGTGTATCACCTGAAGTCAGACTTTATAAACAAAGTTGCTTCCTAAGTAGCAACACTATTCATTTTTGTAAAATAATTTCAACATTTTGTTATTGGCAACACTATAAATCAGCTGTAGCTATTGATAATTCTAGATGCCCCTCGTGTAATATTTGGTTATAATGTGAAACATATGATCCTCAGGTAAAATTTCACCCATGATAATCTGACCTGACTTCTAGAATGCAACATGCTATTTTAATGTATTTTATCAAATGAAAACATCCACAAAATTCCCACAAGTTGGTAATACTTTCTGTAAAAAAATATTTTTCACATTTAGAAACCAAATTGCATTCAGAATTATGATGAACTAAAGGGCATGAGTTTATTAATGATAGAGACACTCCAATATTTAATTTTTTAACTGGGTCTTTCAATATTTACAACACCAGCACATAAGTTGTGTTAGAAGAGTCTATAAATTTGTTTTATTAGTATAATATTTGCATTTTTGAGTATTTGCATCGAGTATTCTCAATACTCAAAGCAAATTTTAATCAGAAATAAAATTACAAATAAAATGTGTTTCAAAATAAGAAAAGCTCACAGGATTTTTAGTATCTAAAAATTATCTAAGGTTAGTATACAGAAAAACCTTAAGAAACAATAAAGTAAAATATTTTAAAGATAATAATGTTTAATGTATCATATGTATATATGTAAATATGAAGTTTTAAAAAAAATGGTAGAAAAGCCTTAGGTGAATAAAACTTAATTCAGTCACTTGTGTTTAAAGTATTATAAGTTAATTCATTAGCAAGTTAAGATGACTACTGAGAAAACAAGTTTATACAATAAGATTTTGGAAGTCCCTCTTTAAAAGGCTTCTCTATCAATTAGGAGTAAAAGTATTCATTTAAGCCATTCAGTATCAACCCTGGTTGTGTAACATTTATCTCCGAGTTTTTTAAAAGTCATTATGAACTTAAAATTGTATTACATACTTTGCTATTCTCTTATTTTTAGAAAGTACATTCTCCATTGCAGGAATTCTCTTACAATTCTCTAACAAATTTATCCAACCTCTTCACAAACACCTCAGGAACAGACTACTCTGTAAAGTATGTCCACAGTTGCTGGTCATAATTATAAAATCCTCCTTCCTAACTTCTACCTATTTACTTTAGTTCTGCTCTCCCCACATTTACACCTGGTAGCAAGAGAAATTATACTTATTGATGCCAATTATAGAAAACAGAAATCCAATGAAGTAAAAAGAGGGAAAGCATTTCTGCTTAACATTTTTTCATTTTTTTTAACATGTGAAGTTAATCTTGTTGTCCTCACTCAAGGATACTTCTTCATTTAGAAGAGGAACGGGGAAAGAAAGAGAAACATCAATTAGTTGCCTACTATAGGATCCCTGATTCGGATCAAACCTGCAAGTGAGGCACATGCCCTGACCAGGAATCAAAACCACAAGCTTTCCCATGTATGGGATGCTGCTCCAATCAACTGAGCCACACACTGAGGCTGCTTAACATTTCTATCAAGTGCCACGAAGCATAATAATTTTATATATTCACGTATATAGATACAGCAGATTAGTTACACTTTGAGTTCCATGTGTACACGTTATCATTGTGATAAAAGAAAAGACACATTCTCTCAGACTTTACCAGTGTTATTCATGTACATGCATGTACTTATGCAAAATGATCACTCAATATTTTTATTAGAGAAGGAGGGAGAACTTTGCACAATGACTTAAATACAGAAGGCACTCACTAAATCTTTGCTGAATAAATACTGCTTTGAAAAATCTCATTACATCAAACCACATTAAAGTTAGGAGGAAAAAAAGTAACCTAGGTCTTAATCTGACTATACAGGAACAGTCCCCCAGATGATCTGCATATAGCAGCCACTCATTAAAAAGTTGATGAAATGAATGTTGTTTGAAAAATCTAATTACATGGAACCAATTTTAAAAACAATGGGATTCTGATTTAACTGCTACAAAACAATTAGTCTTATATCAAGAAAACCATTTTTTTGGCCCTGGCTGACAGCACAGTGGATAGGTGCTGGCCTGCTCCCAAAGGTCACTGGTTCAATTCCCAGCCAGGGCACATAACCAGGTCGCAAGCCAGGTCTCTAGCCAGGTCCGCAGATGGAGGCAGGTGAAAGGCAACCATGCATTGATGTCTCTCGCCCTCTCTGCCTTTCTCCCTCTCCTTCTCTCTAAAAATAATAAATAAAATCTTAAAAAAAAGAAAACCATTTGTTTTTTTTACCTTGTCAGTCAACCTATACCCTAACATTTATAACAGTAAAACGAGATCTACATATCAATTCAGGTCTGAAAATATTTTTTTAAATCCTCACCTCAGGATATGTTTATTGGTATGTATAGACTTATTTTATATACATATTATATATATTTTAGAGAGAGAGTGAGAGGAAGGTAGGGAAGGTAGGGTGCGCTCAGAATGGGGATCGAACATACAACCTTTTGGTGTATGGGATGATGTTACAAATCGCTGAGCCAACCAGCCACGGCTGAAACTATTATTTTAAATGATATATACTCAGCTTTTCCCACTACACAACATTAAAACAGTAAGACATGCACTAGGGTCCCAGGACTATTCCCACGTTTATGTAATTATCACCTTGTTAGCACTAAGTTGACATCAGCCAAGCAAGTCTTGCTTGATATAGCCAGTGAATTATAAAAGGCTAAAGTTAACACCTGACTTGCTACCATCCATAACTGATCATGACGATAATAAATTAGATTTTAACAAGAGATCAATCAGATGTCACTGTGGAGTCCACAACCGACCAGATTTCAAATTCCAAATGTGCCAGCACTAACTATGCAAACTTACCAGTGTTGTTGTAGGAGCAGAAACAGTTGCTTTCAGGTTACTCAGTTCCTGCTGTATTAATTTCTCTTCCTCCTGAAAAAGTGAAAATACTTAAGTGTATAAACAGCTATCTTTTAAAACAGTAACAGTATTTTTAAAAGTATTATTTATAACATTTTAAAGAAGTGTTATAAAAAGTATGTGCTTCAAATTTGCCTAGAGGCAAGTCTCTAATCCTCAGAATCATTCCCAGAAGTAAATACTTCCAGTCCAATCCACCTTCCTCTTTTCTTCACTCGGTTACCGTCTTCTTAAAGACATTTTAGCAGAAAAAACAATTTTTTAAAATTTAATGGTGGTGGAAAAGAAAAGAAACTCTTTAGCTACTGGCCCGTAATAAGGTTCTCACAAGTTTCCCCTAAAATTAAAGTGTTCATGGAATAGAGAAACAGGGTAAGAAGGCAGAAACAGAAGTCGGTCTATTTCCCTTACACTACATTCTTCTCCTCTATCCCTTTCTCCTTATTCCATACATCCTTTCCCTCACTCCCACCTATAATAATATAAATACACCAATGTGGTCACTTCTACTCTCTGCAGTGTATTTTACCTCTTTAAAAACACTTGAAAATTGGCCACATTTTAGGCTAATACAATGCTATTGTTAAATTACACAATGAATCAGCAGATGTCCATTACGTGGTTAATCAAGAACTACTGGTAAAGTAACGCCACAAAAAGATACCTTATGTCAGTTCCAAACTGCAATTTGGAACCAAAAATATTTTTTAAATTTCATTTATCATCTCATAAAAGTGAGCAATGGATGAAACATTAAGAAAAACAATAGTAAGTCCACAAGTAATGAATTTTGAATGTGAAGCAAACGCTCCCCAGTAAAGCATCATCTTATCTCGGTTTCAAAAGAACATTTGAAACACGTAGAGCACTTTGAAGACAAACCTCTCTTTGTCTTTTCTTTCCTCCGCGCTCAAGTATATTGCTTATGCTTGTCTCAAGCCCAAGATGAACGACCAGTTCCTTGGGAAAAGAACATGGTTTTCTGTTTCCTCGGAGTTTAACACTTAACCTCTTCCAAAAGTATCTTCTGAACACATTTCCACATGACTTTTTTTTTTTTTTTTAAGATTTTATTATTTTTAGATAGAGGGGAAGGGAGGAAGAATGGGAGAGAGACATCAATGTGTGGTTGCCCTTCACCTGCTTCCAGCTACACCACCTGGCTGGAGACCTGGCTTGCAACCTGGTCATGTGTCCTGGCTGGGAATCGAACCAGCAACCCCTGGGTTTGCGGGCCGGCGCCTTATCCACTGTGCTACCAGCCAGGACTCGACATGACTTTTTAAAGATACAAATTCCTTGAAGTGTCGAATCGGTACCTGACGCAATCTGGGCAGCTACCGAAAGTCTGTGGGAGCTTCGAGACTTGTGAACTAACTGCTCATTTTCAAAGCCCATCTGCGGCAGTAGCTTATTCTGCAAAGTCTACATTTTGGAAGAATGCTTTTTTTCCCCTTTGCCCTTCCCATTGGTTTAACAAAAACAGAAACAAAACAACCACCACTCAATCTCCCCTAAGATATGCAACGCCAGGTGCAGAGGGCAGGACCCGGCCGGCGGCGGAACGAGATGGGGCGCCAACCTGCGCAGGGAAGCTCCGCACAAGGCGAAAGCCGACGCTCTACGGAGCGCGCCTCCTACACGCCCGGTGTCTCATCTCATCCCCACAACCACCTACGAACCCGGTACTCGTGCTTCCCCACTTCGACGCCCAGGAAATACTGGAGGTTCGAAGATGAGTGAGATCGGCTCGCAGGGAGCGGGTGTCAGGGCCCCGGGTGGGAACCCGGCCTCTCGGCGGGCAGCCCGGCTCCCGGCCGCCAACACTGACGCCCACACACGCGGCCCCCGAGCCCCGCGGCCGGGGCGGCACCGCAGGCTGGCCGCGGGACCAGGGCCTCCCAGTGCGGGGCTCCCCCGGGGCGACCCCGACCGCCCGGCCGGCGCGCCGGCACTTACGTGCTTGGACGTGAGCGCGGTAATGCCGCGGATGAGGCCGCCCAGGCGCGAGGAGAAGGCCGCCCTGGCGGCCGCGGGCCCGCCACCCCCCTGGTTCTGCAGGAAGAGCCCCGGCAGCGCCGTCAGCGTCTTCTCCACTATGTCGCTCATCGCCGCCGCCGCCGCCGCCACCACCGCCCGCGCTCCGGCCGCCGCCCGGCTTCATGCCCTGCGGGTGCCCCGCCGCCGGCCCGGCCTCCGTAGGCACTTCCTGTTTGTTTGAAGAGGAAATCTTTATTCGCGCCCCGCGTGGACACGCACAGCGCAGTTCCGCACAGACGCCGCAGGAGGGCGCCAGAGTCCGCGGCGGTGGGAGAGGCGGCCACCGTGCCGGCCCCGGGAGGTCGATCTCCTAGGACGCGCGAGCAGGACCGGTTTCCAGGGCAACCCGGGATCCTGCGCGTCTCTGGGTCGGTTCGGAGGAGGCCGCGCAGACCAGCCCCTATTACACGTGGTCCTCCACGGTTTTCCTTTCCCTGTAGCCACCGCCTGTCGCCAGAGGCCGCGTCGGGAAGGGCCTATTTCTGCAGGAGCAATCGGAGGAGCCGAACGTTCAGGTCCCCGGCGCCCCGCGCAGCCCAGGTCCACGCGATGTTGGGGACCCGGTGGTGAGGAGTGACAGCACGGCTGACGTGCGGCTCCATCCAGCCGGTTCCACGCTCGCCGCGTAGCGGGACTCGCAGCCACTGTCCCTTCTCACTCACCCTCGTCTCCTGGGGTTTGGGCAACAGCCTCGGGGCAGGTGGTCGCGTGGCCAGCCCCCGCCCCGCCGATTCCTCCTCCGCAGTTTAAATGTCCCTCCTGGAGCTGATTCCCTGGCCCAGCGTGCGTGGAAGGCGAGGGGTCCCGTCCTACCCTCTCCCCCGTGCGGCTTTTTCTTTGTGGAACTGATCACGGTGCCACTACGTAAATACGTATTTGCCTCGCGAGAGAGAGGATACCTACTGCTCCAACTCCAGTTTCTACCTGGAGCCGAATCCGGTGCAGTGATCTGAGGACTAAGAGGGTTCCACGAAGTCAAAGCTAGGTTCCCGTTGCTTAAATGGGATTTGTTGTTTTTACTCTCATCCTCTCAGAATTGCCCAGAGAAATTTCAAGAGCGTAGGTAACATACAGTCGCTCCGTTAGAAGGTGAAATGTGTGTTTGGGTACTGTTGTGTTTTCTATGCTAAGGTTTAGAATAGACACACGTGCATTTTCAAAGAGGAACTCAATTTGTCTTCAGTTCTTCTTATATGCACCATCTTCACATGCACCTAATCTCTGTAAATTCATTAATCTTCCAACAAATGGTTGTCCCCGTACCTATGCGGAAGGACAAGAAAAAGTCCACTTTGTTGACTTGTTTGGTGAGGATATTTTGAAATTTATTGAAAATTTTTCTAAAGTTTAAATTTTATCCAAAACTGCTATTCTTTTAGACATTAATATTTTATTCTAAAATGAAATTTTAAAAAATGTAGGATCTTTCTTTGGCTTACCAAAAGGAGGTTAGAAGAGTTACTTTCTCAACCCTTCTACATCTAAAGATGATGAAAAAGATGATATTGACATCAGTGCCAGAAGGAAAACTCTGGGTGAAACTGCAAATAAGTAAGGAAAGCATGACAAAAGCTTCTTTTCCTTTGTTTTAGAGAGGTTAATAATTTACATTATCTTACCTTATTCAACAGAACATTTTCAAATACCATTTTGGTGACAGTTAAGTTGAGACATCATTTTGAGACCTCAGTTTAAAGGAAAGGGAATTTAAACATAAGACCTTTAAAAGTCAAAGCTTTTTTGTTACTACTTTTCAAGTTAGAAATGAAAAACCCACTGAAGCATCTTACAGGTTGAATTATTGTATTACACTGGCTAGAGAACGGCATGCAATTGCTGAGACACTCCTAAAGCCTATGCAGGACTCAGTGAATTCCTGCTATGGGAAAAATCAGGCAAAGAAATCATGGCAGTACTACTTTACAAAGATGCAGTAACTCGCCACCTTAGAAAATTAGTCTCAAGGCCCTGGCTGGTGGCTCAGTGGATAAGGCGCTGGCCTGTGAACCTAAAGATCACTGGTTTGATTCCCAGCCAGAGCACATAACCAGGTTGCAAGCCAGGTCTCCAACCAGGTCCTTAGCTGGAGGTAGGTGAAAGGCAACCATACATTAATGTTTCTCTCCCTCTCTGTCTCTCTCCTTTCCCTTCTCTCTGGAAATTAGGGGGGGAAAAGGAAAAGAAAAAGAAAATTAGTTTCAAATACAAAGACTGAGTTTCCATCTCATCTGCAGAATTAATTATACTGCCTTTCAGATGGATAAGAATTATATAATTATGGATGTAGCTGGACTTGTTGCTTTGTTTGAATTTATCCAGTGTCAGCACCAACTAATAATTGATGAAGATCTTTTATATAAACGTTTGGCACTAAAGAGGGGGGTGTGGAATTAAAGCATTGAACAATTTTCTTTCTAATCTCATAGTTTATCCTGGAACTACACTATTTGCACTAGTGGTATAAAAATCTCTGGCACCTTGATACAAATCAAGGCAGGGGCTCCATACTGTGTTCTTTATCACCACTCACATTTAAAAAACAAAATTCATTTTCACCAAAGAGTATCTTTAACGAAACATAAGAATTCTTTATTTTATTAAATCTCGATCCTTGAGTACATTTCTTAAGATTGTGTGTGACAGAACAGAAAGAACTCATAAAGCAGTTTTGATCCACAACACAGGTTTTTCAGGGAAAAGTACTTGTACAGTTGTTTGACATGAAAGCTGAACCAGCCACTTTTCTTCATGGAACACAATTTTCAAGTAAAATCACGATTAACTAACAGTGGTTTTCTTGAAAATGAACAACCAGTCTGTCACATCAAGAAAAATTAGTGACAGACAGTATTTGTTGCCACTGAAAAATTCAAACTTTCACATGAAAATTAGAGTTTTGGAAAATGTGTATCTATCACCAGGAATTTGATAATTCCCCAATATGCAAGAACTGTTCTAATAAGATTGGTGGTGATATTAATGAATGCTATTATTTTATAATATATAATTAAATGTGTCAACATTTGAAAGATCTGTATAACTCAGTGAATCTATATTTTCCAAATCATAAATGTATGATGCCATAAAATTATGCATGAACTGAATATCCATTGAAAGTGTGTTACAGACCAGTGATTTTATATAATCCAGTACCAGAACTTTACTGATGTTTTCAAATTCCACATTGCAATAAGTCTTTAAGAAACAACTTATTGTTGAGTTGTGGTGTTATATCAAAGCAGAATATTTACAATTATTTGAAAAGGCTATTAGAATGATTTTTTCCTTAACATTATCTGAGTGAGACCAGGTTTTCTTCATTTACTTCAAACAAAATAACAACACTGTGGTAGGCTGATAATGGCTCCCAAAGATAAACCCACATCCTAACTCTTAGAATTTGTGAATGTTAACTCACTGTAGTAAACATTCCTGTGCGTGATTAGGGATTTTGAGATAAAAAGATTATCCTGGATTATTCCCATAGGCCCTAAATGCAATCACGAAGTCCTTACAAGAGAGAAGCAGGCTTGGGGTGGTGAACACGCAATCCAAATATAGGTGATAAATTACAGAATTGTGCACCTGAAACCTATATAATTTTATTAACTAATGTCACTGCAGTAAACTGAATAAAAAAGAAAAAATAAATCAAAGAGAGAGAGAGAAGCAGAGGGAGATTTGGCACCACACGCAAAAGAGGAGAAGCTGAGGTGAAGGTAGAGGCAGAGACTGGAACCACGCAGCCACAAATTAAGAAGTGCCAACAGCCACCAGAAATGGAAGAGGCAAGGAACCAATTTTCCTTTACAGCCTCCAGAGGGAGCACTTCCCTGCTCACATTTTGATTTCTGTGGGGTGAAACTGATGTTTGGAAGTCTTGGCCTCCAGAACTGTACAAGAATATGTCTTCATTGGTTTCAGCTACCAAGTTTGTCATGGTATCTTATAGCAGCCCCAGGAAACTAACACAAACCCTAAAGCAAAAAGATTAAATGCAGCATCAGGCATGAGAATCCAGAAGTCTTATATTAAGCCTGATAATAAAGAGATTTGCAAAATTATAAAACAATGCTACTCCAACTGACCACATTATGAAGAAGTTGCTGGAGCAACTTCTGGAGCCTCCTACTCTATGGCCCAGGCACAATGATAGTTGAATTCTCACCAGCTCCTGCCATTCCTCCTCTAGCTTCAACCTTGCAAAGTCAAAAATGGAAAATACAGCCAAGAAACAGATGTCAAAAGCCCAGAAGTGCAATTCCTGGTAGGAAAAGCTATGAAATTGTATAGCAGGACTCTTCCTAAGATTTATAGTTACAGGATGTGGGAATAGGAAGAAAATTTGGAGGCCATCAACCCATCCAGTCACCTGATTTTGTAGAAAAGGATACTGATACTTAGACTGTAGAAGCCACTTGACCAAAGTCACGGAACCCTAGGGGTAGAACTGAAATTGCAGTTCTGAATCTAGACTTTGAGCCCAGAGCATTCCCTGCACCACCCCACCTCTGCCACCTGCCCCATACCTTCATGGTATTGACAGTGAAATGGTTGCCTGTAGTTTCCTGTTCTGAGACTCTGGCTCCAGGCCCAGCTCTGAGATGAAAGGGCATGGATGTGCTCTTTCAAGCTTATAATTTTGAACCGTCCTCTTTTCCTTAAATATAGGCTCTTCTTTCTCCTTTTCCCATCTTTACTCTGTCCCAGGTAATTTCACTCAGAATGCCCTTCTATCACAGGAATTGAACCTATTAAATTAAATGCTCTAAATTGGATTTGGCCTGTCTCTTCCAGTCAGGGAAGAGGGTGGCTTCACTCAGCTAAAAGTAGGGCAGAGAAGTGACTCAGTACCTGAGTAAGGCACATGTACCTTAAAGAGGTACAGTGGTCCTCAGACAGCGGGAGGACAAACAGTAATAGTTCATTTCCCATAAGACTATCAGAAGCCTCACCACAAACTTTCCAAGCAGGGCTGTCTCATTTGTCTCACTTGGAAATACATATGGATGTGTGAAAGGGCAATAAAACACTCTTTTAAATGCTTATTTATTTTCAGAGAGAGAGAAAGAGAGGGAGAGAAACATCAATTGGTTGTCCCTTGCACACCCCCAACTGGGGACCTGGCCTGCAACCCAGGCTTGGGCCCTGACCAGGAATCAAACTGGTGATGCTTAGTTCAAAGTCCAGCGCTCAGTCCCCTGGGCCACACCAGCCAGGGCAGAATTTTCTCTTCCGTGTATTTTCTAAGCTTTCTTTTTAAAATCTTTTATTTTGAGTGGATGTTAAACTCACCTTATTAAAAATGCAAAATGTACAAAAAGTTACACTGAGAAAAGTCTTTTTCCCTTCTCATCCCCAGCATCCCTCTTGCTTTCCCTAAAAGCAACTGCTATAATCTATTTCTTCAGAAATATGTTATACATAAACATTAGCTTTCTCTTTGAAAGCCTTAGGTTTCACCCCCATATCCGCAGAGAATTCAGCATACTGTCCCCACCCCCACCCCCAGAATATATCTCTAGGGAATCATTCTTTTATGTAACATGTTTTTTTTTTTTTTTAACTTCTGCCCTCACTCGATGGGACTGTTGAAGACAGACAACAGTTGTTCATGCTCTCTTCTGCCAAGGTTGCTGTGCTACATGGGAAATTTGCCTGGAAACTACCTGAAAGGGGAGTTCCAGGGCTCACACATACCCACCCAGGTCTCACACTCTATCCTCTGCCAGGCTCTTCCCCATGGGCTCCAAATCATCCACTCTATTTCCAGCCCCTTGAATGTCTAAACTGCACTTAGGTTTCTTCATCCTCTTGCTCTTTGGGTTTAACATTTTGCAATGCTTTCCCTACAAAGCCCTGCCAGCTTTCACCAATAACCCTGACTTCCCATTATAGCTGAATTGCCTTCACTTACCTTCAGCAACATGCTTAGTACACCCACTTCGCTCCGTTTGCCCTGCCACCATCTTGCTTAAGCACCTCATCTCTGTCTTGGATTATTATAAAAATATTGTAATTGGTCATCCATTATTACCAAGTTCTTCTCTTTTCAGCTAACCCTTTAGAGAGAGCTTCCTTTAGAGAGAGCTTTCTATCTTAGAAATCTGATCATATTATTCTCAGTTCAAAGTAGTCTGCTGGATAAAATGCAAATTACTAAAATCGAGAGTTTGATAACTTCTCCATCACTCACCTCTAGCCTCTTCGCCTACTAGACTTAAGTTAGTATTTTTTAAATGATATTAAGCTGAGACAGTTCCCTGAATATACCATGCTTTTAACTCCTCATTTATTGCATTTTTGAAAATGATATGTTAATTTTATAAAGTAAAACTATTTTAGGAAGGAAGTAAGGAACCTGGGACTCAGAGTCCCATTCAAGCCGCAATTCTACCTTCTCTGTAAGGGTAGATGATAAGGGTTTGCCTGAGATGTGCAGTAGTTGAGAGTGTCAAAGATTAAAACATAACAGAGGAAGAACTATAAGGAGAAAGAGGTTCTAGGAGGGTATCTGGTTATTTGTTCCCCCGTATTGGCCATAATCTGTTGAAATGTAAATACGTTCCCATTGATGATCATCTCTAATGTGACCAATCTCCTATACAGGGTGGGGCAAAAGTAGGTTTACAGTTGTTCATATGGAAAATAATACAATATTAATAATAATTACAGATAAACTGTGTTTTGTGTACTCACAGCTATAAACCTTTTGCCCCACCCTGTATTTGTCACAAAGTCTCAAGAGTTGATCCCAACATTTACCTGTTTTTTAAGTTATTAATAGATATTTATTGTAAAAGGTAATCCGTGGCAAAATTAATTGGGTAATGCTGCACACTTGTATTCTATTCACAACCCTGCTCTTAGAGATGAGAAATGCATCTTGTCATATTCATGAACCTGTGAAGTCCTATAATAAAGAATCCTATTTAATTTTACTTAAACATTTCCCTAACATTTGTAAAATATGAAATAATTTTTTAAAGATTTTTTATTTATTATTTTTAGAGAGAAGAGAAGGAAGGGAGGCAGAGAGGGAGTGAAACATCAATGTATGGTTGCCTTTCACCTGCCTCCAGCTAAGGACCTGGCTGGAGACCTGGCTTGAAGCCTGGTTATATGCCCTGGCTGGGAATATTGGGTTCGCAGGCCGGTGCCTTATCCACTGTGCCACCAGCCAGGGCTGAATTTTTTTTTTGTTTGTTTTCTTTTTACCAAACAATCTAGTATCTCATAAAAACTGCTTGGTAAACATAATTTTATAAAACACAAAATGGATTTAGAATAGGACTTCTCACATGAAGTGGAAAGATCAGCAAATCATCTCTATGGAACACAACTATAAAACAAAATTATCAAAAACACTCATTGCAGTGCTCTAGAAATCAATCAAATGCACACAACAAATTGAGAAGTATCAATTCATGAAAAGGGACTGCACTTCCAATAAGAATAGAGGGAGTCTGTGGAGTTCCTCCATGTACCACCCCTCTCCAAGTTTGGTTGGTGCTGTGATCTGCCAGGGTGAAGCAATTCATGAAACCAACAACTTCATTGTTGGTGGGGTCTCAGGTGATTTATTAGAGTCCAATGTGAAAAACCCAGTGTCATCTGCTGTCCTGGGGTTGCAGTCCTGATTGGGGTAAATAATGGAGCATGGACTAGCCAGTGATCTAAAAGGGAGATCAGGAACCAGAGGCTGCATGCACACACAAAGGAGACAGAACAAGACCCATTGGAAATTTGAAGTTAGGCACACTTGAACACCGCCTAATCTGTGAACGTTCTCCCCTAACCATGTACATCGCTGTTAGCAGAGGGTGGAAGTCTTAACTGCTTCTGGGTGTTTGAGCACAACGTCTGACCAATCTTTGGTTAACTACTAAGCTCTGCAGACACAGGGGTGATCCCTAGAAAGCCAGAGACATCAGTGAGCACACAGTGTGAGGGAGACTGATCCTTGAAGTTAGCCCAGGCAAATTACCAAACAAAGAAAAACCAGCAACACAACTATTATTGGGAGTAGAAACCAGAAACCAGATTTGCTACCGAATTTTTTCTAAAATGTCCAGCTTTTAACACCAAAACTATAAGAGCTTCAAAGAAGCAGGAAAGTATGACCTATACCCAGGGAATAAAAGCAGTCAATAGAAACTGTCCCTGAGTGGACCCACATGTTGGATTTATCAAAGATGTCAAAGCACTTATTATAAATATGTTCAAAGAACTGAAGGAAATCATGTTTAAAGAATTAAAAGATTATATGACATCAATGACAAATAAATAATCTTTATAATGAAATTAATTTATTTTTTAAAAAGAACTAAATGTTGAAAAGTATAATGTTTGAAAATTCACTAGAAAAGTTCAAAAGCAAATTTGAGATAGCAGAAGAAATAATCAGTAAACTTGAAAGTAGATCAATAAAAATTATTTAATCTTAAAAACAGAGAGAAAAAGAATGAAGAAAAATAAACAGAGCCTCAGAGATCTGTGAGATACCACTGAGAACATCAACATGCATGTAATAGGGTCCTGTCCCACAAGAAGAGGAGGAAGAAAAAGGAGCAATAATATATAAAGAAATAATGGCTAAAAACCTTTTTACATATGATTTTTAAAAACACAAAAAACAATATTCAAGACAGCAAGAGAAAAACAATTCATCATATAGAAGAGAAAGCCAATTCAATGAATGACTGACTGACTTCTTATAAGAAGCAGTCAGGTAATATAATCAAAGACCTGAAAATTTAAGAATTATATATCCAACAGAACGTTTCTTCAAAAATGGGATTGAAAGTATTTTCTTTTGAGGGCTCCCATGTCACATAAAACATATATTAAATAAATTTTTATGCTTTTCTCCTGTGTAAAAAAGAAAGAAAGAAAGAAAAAACAAACCCAGGTTGCAAGCCAGGTCTCCAGCCAGGTCTGTAGTTAGAGGCAGATGAAAGGCAACCATACGTTGATGTTTCTCTCCCCCTCTGCCTCTCTCCCTTCCTCTCTCTCTGGAAATAATAAATAAAATATTTTAAAAATTATTTTAAAAAATAAATAAAAAAGAAAGTGAAAATAAAGAGATTTCAACGTAATCAAAGAATCTGTTGCTAGCAGACTTGCCCTAGAAGAAATATTAAATTTCTTCAGGGTAATAGGAAATGACAGCAGACTCAAACTTAAAAAGAAACAAAGAACACAGAAAAATGGTAACTCTATGGGTAAATATAAAATACTATAAATATATATTTTCTCTTTTCCTTTAGAAAAACAAAAGATTTTGTAAAGTAAATAATAAACTATTTTTGGGTTTATAACAATGTAGGCTTAATACATGTGACAATATTTATACAAAGGAAGGAGAAGTAAATGAAACACTATTGGAGGAAAATGTCTATTTCAGTGGAATATTACTATTCTAGTTATTACTAATCTGAAATAAATTGTCATTCCTAGCGCAACCACTTAAAATAACAAAATATGTAGGAAAAAACCAGTAATTAAAATGGGATACAAAAAATATTTATTAAACATAAGAAAAGGCAATAAAAGAAGAACAAAAATGTGGCGTATAGAGAACAAATAGTAAAATAGCAGACATGAATCCAACTATATAATTATATTAAATCTGTATGAGCTATGTCCTTCATTCTGTTAATGTGGTGGACTGCAATGATTGATTTTGTATGTTGAATCACCCTTACTTGATTATTGTGTATCATCTTTTTAATGCTCTATTGAATTCTGTTTGTGGGTATCTTATTGAAGATTTTTGCATCAGTGTTCATGAAAGATATTGGTCTGTTGTTTTCTTTTTTGTAGTATCTTTGTCTGACTTTGGTATCAGGGTAATGCTAGGTTCTTGATTTGAGTTTAGAAGAGTAACCCCCTTTTTAAAAAAATGTTTGAAGGGGATTGGTGCTCATTCTTTAAGTGTTGGTAGATTCACCAGTGACCTTATCTGATCATAAGCTTTTATTTGTTGAGATATTTTGATTACTGATTCAGTCTCCTTACTGGGTCTGCTTGGATTTTCTGTTTTTTCATAATTCAGTCTTGATGGGATTTGTGTTACTAGGGGTTTATCTGTTGCTTCTAGGTTACCCAGTTTGTTGGTGTACAATTGTTTATAGTATATTCTTATAATTCTTTATATTTCTGTGGCATCAATTGTAATGTCTCCTTTGTTCTTTTTAAAAAATATTTTATGTATTTGTTTATTTTTAGAGAGAGGGTAAACGATGGAGAAAGAGGGGGAGAAACATGGATGTAGGAGAGAAACATTCATTGGTTCCCTCTCACATGCCTCAACCGAGGACCCAGCCTGCCACCCAGGCATGTGCTCTGACTGAGAATCAAACCAGCAACCTTTTGGTCTGCAGGGTGGCACCCAGTCCACTTAGCCACACCAGCCAGGGTTCCTTTCTGATTTTAGATTTTTGGGCCTTCTCTCTCTCTCTCTCTCTTTTTTTTTTTTTTTCAGTCAATCTAGCTTGACAATTTGGTCGATCTTTCTGAACAAAACATTTTGGTGTCATTGACTTCTTTACTGTTTTTCTGTTTTCCATTGTGTTTATGTCTGCCCAACTCTTCCTTTGGTTACCTTTGGGTTTAGTTTTATCATTCTTTTTTGAGGCACTTAATATGTACAGTTAGGTTATTGATTTGAAATCCTTTTTTTTATTTTTAATGTGTATGTTTACAGTTATAAATTTCCCTCAGCTTATTTTTCTGCATCCCTTAAGTTTTGATATGTTGTGTTTTCATTTTCTTTCATCCCAAGGTATTTTTTCTAATCTCCCTTATGATTTCTTCTTTGACCTATTAACTGGTTGAGTGTATATTATTTAATTTCTACATATTTCCAGTTTTCCTTCTGTTATTGATTTCCAGTTTCACTCCATTGTGGTCAGAAAAAAATACTTTGCAATTTATATATGCAATTTCAACCTTTTAAAATTGCAAATAGATATATGCAATTTCAGCCTTTTAAGATGCATTAAGATTTGTGTTGTGGCTAAACACATGCTCTATCCTAGAGAATATTCCATTTACACTTAAGAAGAATGTATATTTGGCTGAGTCTAAATTTAATATAGAATATTCAAAACAACTTTGATAAAGAAGAACAAAGCTGGATAACTTACAATAGCCAATTTCAAAACTTACTATAAACCTACAGTAATCAAGACAGTGTGGTATTGATATAAGGATAGGCATATATATTAATGGAACCGAATTAAAAGTCAAGAATACATTCTTATATTTATAGTCAACTGATTTTCAGTGAACTACCTGAGAGTTCAATGGAGAAAGGGGTGTCTTTTCAATAAACCGTAACAATCTGAAATTCACATTAAAAAAAACTTTACTTAGACCTTTACTTCATATCATATACAAAATTAACTCAAAATGGATCTTAGACCTAAATGTAAATGTAAAACTATAAAAATTCTAGAAGAAAACAGGATAAAATCCTTACCATCTTGAGGTAGGCACAGTTCTGAAGTATGACATCAAAAGCACAGTTCACAAAAAATATTTAATAATTTGGACTTCATCAAAATGAAAACTGTTGTGTGTTAAAAGATACTCTTCATCATCAATAAAGTTCATTGTACCTAGAACCCCCCAAAAAAAAAAATACTCTTACTAAGTTGCAAAGACAAGACAAAGACTAAGAAAAAATATTTACAAATTATATATCTGATAAAAGACTTGTATCCAAAATATACAAAGAACTTTTATCACTATAAGAAATCTACAAGGAATAGGCCTGCAGTGGTCAGGGGAAAAGGGGTTGTGGGGAGGGGGGAGGCAGAAGCAAAGAAGGGGAGCAGCTTAGACAAGAACCTAGTATAAAGGAACGATGGACATGGACAACAGGTGGGATTGACTTTGGGGGGAAAGGGTGGGTAGGGAGGGGGACAGAGGGGAGCAAAAAAGGGATGGATGTAATATAACAACAATAAAATTAAAAGAAAAAAAAATAAAAAAATAAAAAGTCAAAAAAAAAAAAAAATCTAATAGTCCAATCACTCACCTGAGTGAAACATCTGAAGATATATTTCACCAAGGAGGATATAAGAGTGACTTAAGGGGGACAGAGGGGAGCAAAAAGGGGATGGATGTAATACAACAACAATAAAATTAAAAAAAAAAAAAAAAGAGTGACTTAAAAGCACTTGAAAAGATTCTCAACTTCATCAGTCATTAGGAAAATGCAAATTAAAACCATGATAAGATAGCATTATACACCCACTAGGACTGTAATCAAAAGGACAGATGACATGATACCAAGTGTTGGAGAGGATTTGAGAAAATCTTCATATATTGCTGGCAGGAATGTAAAGTGAACAGCCACATTGTAAAAAATGTTTTCTAATTGTGGTAGTTTATTTATTTAGGTTATTTTATTTATTTATTTATTTTTGAAAGAGGGGATGTGAGGGAGAAAGAGAGGGAGAGCAGCAGCAGTGTGTGTGAGAGAAACATAGATAGGTTGCCTGTCATACATGCCCTGACTGGGAATCAGTGACCTTTTGCTTTGCAGGATGACGTCCAACCAAATGAGCCACACCTGTCTGGGTAATAGTTTTTTTTAAAAGCTGAAATAATCTGCCAAATCACCCATAAATTCCACTTCTAGTTATTTACCCAAGAGAAATGTAAATATATGTTAACACAAAGACCTGTACCTAAATATTCATAGCAGCACCATTCATAATAGCCAAAAGCTGGAAACCACGCAAATGTCCACCAACTGATGAATGGCTAAACAAAATGTGTTATTGATAGGGAAGCTCAAGAGTTAAAGATTTTAGCCTTATAGTTGATAGGCTTAAATGAGTAATGTGCGCAGAAAGCTGTTGTTCCAGGAACTGGAATGCCTGACTCCAGGAGGTCAAGCAAGTCACCTCTGTGCTCTAGGGGTTCTGCAAGCAAGGGAGGAGGTATCTGAGTCTTTGTGTTCCAGGAAGGGAACTCTGCGTCACAGAGAAGGAATTGTTGATCAGTAGATAAAGAATTGTTCATCTTCACTCTTATCTGATTAACCTTTTTCCAAACCCCTTACCTACTCCTTTCTTCTCCATGTTAAAAGGTCAGCATGAGATGAGTTGATAATACTGTTTTTAAGATACATAACCTGTCATCTTCTCAGATCCCTGGAAGCTGAATGAAGTGCCCATAAAATTCAACCCTTGTCTCTACTTAGTGGTTCTGGTAGTCACAGGCAGCACTAACGCCAACTTTTTCAGTTTCAGTATAGCCTGACTGATGACACATGCATGCTACAATACGAATGAACTTCAAAAACACTATATTAAATGAGAGAATTGAGTTGCAAAACACTCCAAATCTTATGATTTTGCTCACTCCATGACCAGAAAAGGTAAATCAGATCAGTAATTGCCTGAAACTGGAGGGGAAATTGAGGATTGATTGCAGCTACTGAAACTTTATGGGGTTTTGGAAATGTTCTAAATCTAGTTTGTTAGCAATGGTTGCACAGCACTATAAATTTATTTTTTTTAATTGACTATACACTTATAATTGGTGAACTTTAAGGTATGTAAATTACATTTTAATAACACCAAAATTTTTACATAAATTTCAGAAATATTTGTCCATTAAAATTTTTAAAAATATTTTTATTTATTTACTTTTAGAGGGAGGGGAAGGGAGGAGAAAAGGGAGAGAAACGTCGATGTATAAGAGATACATTGAAGCCCTGGCTGGTAGCACAGTGGGTAAGGTGCCGGCCTGCGAACCCAAAGGTCGCAGGTTCGATTCCCCAGCCAGGGCACATAACCAGGTTGCAAGCCAGGCCTCCAGTCAGATCTGTGGCTGGAGGCAGGTGAAAAGCAACCATACATTGATGTCTCTCTCCCTCTCTACCTCTCTCCCTTTCCCTCTTCCTAAAAATAATGAAATAAAATCTTGAAAAAAAAAAGAGATACATTGATTGGTTGGTTGCCTCTTGCATGACCCCCAACGGGGAACCTGGCCCACAACCCAGGCATGTGCCCTGACTGGGAATCGATTCAGTGACCTTTCAGTTTGCAGGCCGGTGCTCAATATACTGGCCCACACCAGCCAGGGCAATCCTTGTCCATTATTGATTGACAGTTTGCTATAGGCTTTTTCAAGGGCTTTGTGACCAGAGGTGTATGCAGAAATGAAAAGAGAAAGACTTTACTAAGGAATATTAATACATTGAGGAGGGTCTATAGAGGCAACTAGAAAAAACCTTTAAGAGGTGAACCTTGGTAATGGCTAGAAGTTGGTGAGGAACTCTCCAGGCTGAAAGACAAGGCCTAGAAAAGGATACATACTGGATAGAGTTCTGGGGACTGAAATGGTGGAGTTCAAGCAACTTCAAAGAACACATTTCCACCTTCATGCCCAAGGGGGCGCCAGAGGGGCAAGTCCCAGTGGTGACGAGACATTCTCAGCCCCTGATGGCCCCATCACCCTGGGTTCATTCAAAACCCAACCCTGTTTCTTGGGAGGCCAGGACTCTCAATTTCCTTTTATTTTTTTTCCTGTGCAGAGGAAGGAATTTGCCTGAAGGTGGCTTCCTTTTGAGTCTGCAAATGTGGCAGGAAGAGCCAAGTGGGGCCCTATGACTCTCCAGGGGAGAGGCAGCTGGTACAGCCAAAAGAAACTGCCCTAAGAGGAGCTTTTTCAGAATGACACATGCTATTTTCTTCCTCTCCCTCAGTGACTCAGATTCACATTTCACACAGACCTTTGCCTGTATTTTCTTTGCTCTGCCTTGACTGCTGGCCAGCAGACTGTACTCAATGTTTTCCCACTCCTGCTCCCCAGTCTGAATCAGCCTGGTAAAAACATCAGCTGGAGGAGATCTATGTTTACCAGGTAAATTCCTCTACAACAAATACCTTCACCATGAAGATATTTAACAAAGAGTTCCACAGCACTGTTTATGTGCAACCTAATTCAAACTACAATGAAACAAAAATCTAGTCCATACCATGTCTTTGTGCAGTCCAGTGGAGCTTACTTGTAAAAAGATTTGACCTGTAGTACTTTCTTTTCCCCAAGGAGCTTGAGAAATAAGTAGAGGCAAAAACAGAGCCCCCTCTCTACTAGGAGAGTATTTTCCCACAGACATTTGTTTTAAAAATCCAGTTCCCAGGAAATCTTTGTAAGGACTTTTCCCAATAGTCTACCTAATCCTAGACAAGAAAGAGCGATAGGCTCTAGATTTGATAAGCAGAGATCTTCTCAGAAGGAAACCATGGGAACTTTCTCAATATTCAAACAGACCCTGGTCCCAGAGCTGTAGAAAGTCACCAAGGGGTCCAGGAATGGATGGAGTTAAAGGAAACAAAAGTAGCATTCCACAGATGTGATGGTACTCTTGAGGCCTAAAGCTATAGAACATACTCATCAGAGTCAGGTCTTCAAAAACACATTACCTAAAGCTCTGGCTGGTAGCACAGTGGATAAGGAACCCACAGGTTGCTGGTTCAATTCCCCAGCCAGGGCACCTAGGTTGCAAGCCAGGTCTCCAGCCAGATCCATAGCTGGAGGCAGGTGAAAGGCAACCAGACATTGATGTCTCCCTCCCTCCCTGTCTGTCTCCCTTCCCCTCTCTCTAAGAATGATGGATGGAATCTTTAAAAGCAAATTAAATAATAAATAAATAATACAGTACCTAGATCACCTGATAGAATTAATTATGTCAATTGTTCTTATGTACTGCTAAGTGCAAGATGTTCCTCAAAGGGCATTATTGCTTGGGGGCGGGGGTGGGGGAGCCAGGGGAAGCCATTATCTCCTTCTCCCAGCTCCATAAGATAGAAGCTGTCAGGATGTGGGGGCAGCTAACATGGAGAGTGCACATATGTTTGGACTTTGATTGTACCTGGACTTTAGCTAAAACTGTAACAGTCAATGTTTACCTACCTATCCTGGCCAGAATGTGATAATGGAACCGACCAGGAAACTCTTGGGAATGAGTTAATAAAGCTTTTCCGGAGACCCCTGGTGAGTCAGTAAAGAAACACATGGCCTAATAGAAAATCCCACTTTGCTCTTTCTGGGTAATGGACTTCTGGTTACTGAACTAATACACCTTTGAAGTGTATACTTATGTAACTGCATGTAGCAGCTAGGACAAAAACCCAACCTAGTGATGTCAAGTCAAAGACCACTTATCTAAAAGTCTCTTCCCTCGCCACTCCCTGTTTTTCTTGTTCCGTTTTCCTTTCCCCAATAAATCTGTTGCTCAATTCCACAGCAGTCTCCAGGTGTGATTTCTCTGAGCAAGACTGCCCTGACAGAAACTTCTTCAAAAATGTAAAGAGCATTTATGTTCCTGCTACTCCCCTCTCAGCTTACCCCAAGGAAGGAGTGACTCATCTAATTAGTCACTGGAAACAGAACTGAGCATGCTTCTGCTGCTTCTGCACCTTCTCTGGGACTAGCCTGCCCACCAGAGAGGTACATTCTAGCCCCAAGCCCCTCACACACATGTATGCTGACTCTTGCCTCCCTAGAAAGTGTAGGGGGTGAGTATTAGAAAGTATGGTTGTAAAAAAAGAAAAGGAATAAAGAAAGTCTGGTTGTAAGCCCTGACATGTGGCCCTCCACTTTAGCCTCAGCCCCATCAAAGCTGATTTGTGTGTCGGTTTCTCAAAAGGCCCTGAACACAGAGGAGGTAAGAGCTGTGGTTCTTTGGACTTTTCAAAGCCCCCAAATCAAGACTTTAAGTTGCCCTGCCACTGAAAAACTTGAAAGCTAGGAAATAACTCAAAGAAATTATTCAAGCAGGAGATTAAATTCAGCAAATGCCCTTGAGCGCCTTAGGTAGGAAGGTAGCCTCACCTTCGGGAAGAGAATGCAGCTTGAGGGGTTTGCACCATCGGAGAGACAGCTGCACGAGCCTGGAGAGGAGAGACCAGCATCACTGCCAGGTTCCCTGTATCTGAAGTGTGAAGTGATGCGAACAGCCCCAAATTGAGACCAAGAAAATTTGGGTTGAAGCCCAGCTTATCCAAAGTGCAGCCTCTACCATTTTGAGCCTCAGTTTCTTAAATTTGTAATTGAGCATAAATATCATTTACATCTAATCTGTAGGGTTACTCTGAGAATCTCATTATACCTTATGTATGAATGTTCACACACGCTGGAAAGCATGGTAGAAATATCATATAGTATGAAAAAATGGTGAGAAGAAGGTATTTGAAAATCTTTTAGGGTGAAAGTGCTGATATTTTTCATTCACCCCTCCAGACCTACCCTCCACCTGGATCCATGTCTTCAGGCTGCTGTTTCTGACCTGAATCAATGCACTCCTGGCTTTTTGGCTGCTGGTTGAGTTTACTCCGTGATTAGCAACAGAAGGGATCAGAGAGGGAGCTGTTCCCCCAATTGGATTAGATTTCCCCAGTATCCTCCCTGCTGGGTCTCCTCACGGTTGGCAGTATTTCACTGTGGAAGGTATAGTTCAAGTCAAACTGCTTTCTCCACATGGTTTTCTCCCAGATCAGCAGCATTACCCTTGTAGAAGAAGAGGAAAATGAATTTTCCTACTACCCTTATAAGTTCTTCTGGCTGGTCTAATAATCAAATTAACATGAGACAGATTGAGAAAATAACCAAGTTTATTATGTATACAGGGGTCCCATAAATATATTATGGTGAATTATTATGGTGAATAAATTAAGGTGAGGCTTAAATTGCCATCTTGAGCTAAGGAGAAGGGGTTTGGGGAGTTGTAGTTTGGGGCTCCAAAGAGTAGGAAAGCAATTCAATAGAGTTTAGTAAATAAATGTTTGCTGGGCCATCTTTAACATAGAAACTCAGAGAGGACTTTGATCAGTCCCTCTCTGTCTATCACATTTAAGTTTATATTAAACTATAGTTTATCTATAATAGTTCCCTGGAATAAGTCTCTATTTAAATTGCTTTAGGCAGGTAAGGGAGAGGGTCAAGGTCCTTTCTGAGTCTTCTGTTTTCTAAGAATAACAAACAAAAAAATCAACACCCCAGCCCTCGCTGGCATGGCTCAGTTGGTTGGAGTGTTGTTTTGTAGACTGAAAGATCATGGGTCCAATTCCTGGTCAGGGCATAAACCCACGTTGCGGGTTCAATCCCCAGTTGGCATTCGTATGAGAAGGCAACCAAACAATGTCTCTCTTGTTTCTCTCTTACACTGATGTTTCTCTGTCTCTCTCTCTGTCTCTCTCTCTCTGTCTCTCTGTCTCTGTCTCTCTCTTTCTCTCTCGGCAATGAAAGAATGTGCTTGGATAAGGACAATAATAATAAGTATCCCAAAAGGCACATTTTGGGGTGGCAAACTCTACAAATGCAGAAGCTCCAGGGTGAGTGAGGCCTAGTCATCCAGTTTTCACAAGCCCTTCAGCTGATCCTAATGCAGCACAGTTTGAAACCATGGCTGTAACTATACTGCCTCTCCTTTGCTTGCAGCTGCTAACCCTGAGATACTGTCCAGTCCCTTGGTTTTCTCTTCCAAAACTCTGTTTACCTTTGTAAATTGGCCTATTACGTTCTCCACAAATCTCTCATTTTGAGTGTGCCATCATTTCCACAGGACCCTAACATCATCTACTAGGGATTTCTTGAGGCCTCAGAAGTAGGCAGACAGCTTAACTGCTCCGTATTCTGCCTGTGGAGAGGATGGTGGGCCAAGGGGGTGGGGGTTGGGGAACTTGTGAACAGGGCAGCTGCTTAAGGAGATCCAGTTACAGATCTTCCCAAATCCTTTAGGCAAACTTACAGCGGGTCTCTGTGTTTCAGGAAATGTCTCCTTTTGGTAAACTAAGAGCTGATGTAACATCCTTGTGAGACGTATGACTAAAATCTGAGGTTTTTGTGTGGGCTTGGGCTGTAACGTTGGTTTTTACCAAGGGCTTTAGTCTGAACAGGGGAAATGCTAAAATAAGTTGCTACTTGCAAAAGGAAGCTGCTGGTATTTCCGTCCTTTAATTAAGGCCAAAGCTATAGCAAGCTAAATTCATCCCATTTATTTTTCATCCACTATGAAAGTTGTATGGGCCAAGATAAAATAGTGGAGCAGCTGTAGAGAATAAGCAAGTTCAAAGGGTTAGTCTGACTGGAGTGTACAGGGCCTGAAACAAAGAGAGACTGTTTCTAGGTGTTTGTTTCTTCAGGTCTCTTGTCACAGGGACTCTCCTTGTTTCCAGGGCATAAACCCAACACAGAAATAAATATTCGACAGAGGTCAGGAAAGGCGTCTAGAGTAAAACTGAGAAGCCCCACTCCAGCAAATCATTTCCTTTGGGAATGTAAAGATTAAGAAGCCTAGAATAAGGGTAAGAAAAAGACTTTAGGAAAACTTAACCCAAAGTGCTACACTAACACAGGTTTTTCTTATCTGTGTGGATTTAATCTATTGCTTTCCTAGCAAATGAAGAAACTGGTTTTCAAAGCAGCATCTCATATTCATCTGTCATGATTTGTTCATTTAACCAATAAGAGCTAGAACCTGAAAAATAGTGAGGCAGGTTAAGTTTGTCTTACAATTGCTTGTTTAATGTACTTTTAAAAACAGTGTCCCCATCTTCCCCACCCATTCACCCCCTACATTCATGGTATCCCCAGGCCTCTGTGTTCACAGCCCACCACTTTAAAACCTTTTCAGGTTTTTCCCCTCTTGGGAATTTTCCAGGACCTATTGCTGATGTGATTAACTGATTAACCAATGGCTTTTGGCTAGTAACCCTCTTGTGCAAGGCAACCCATTAGATTAGATAAATCTCAGGAACAGAAGGCCTTGCCACTTAGTAACTGTGTGATCTTGGGAAGGTTATAAAGAATCATAAATTCATTTTTAAAATAAATTTATTTTTTATTTATTGATGGTAGAGAGAAAGGGAGGGAGAGAGAGAGAGATGGGTTTGTTGTTACACTTATTGAAGCATTCATTGGTTATTCTTGTATGTGCCCTAACCAGAAAATTGAACTGGCAACCTTAGTATGTCCAGATGATGCTCTAACCAACTGAGCTACACTGCCAGGGCTTAGAATCATAAGTTCTTGAGGTTGAAAGTGACCAATGCTTGAATACATATTCTAACATCTTACTGAGGTGTTATCTACTTTTTATTTAATTTTCTACTAAAAATAATTTTTACCACTTATTGAAAACTTTATATGAGCCAAAGCCTGTGCTAGATTTGTTGTAGACATTACCACTAATATTGAAAGGCACCCAGCAAGGTAGCTGGTGCTAGCCCCATTTTACAAATGCGGTTACATTTTACAATTATGTGACATAGTCCAAATAAATGACAGAGCTAGGTAAGATTCCTACCCAGTTACAGATGGCCCAGAAGTTGGTGCTTAATCTACTTACCTGTGTGATCTCCTAAGAGGCCCCATTGTAACCCTACAATTGAAGCACACTTTCTAATGCTGTTTTCTGTCTTCCTCTGCCTCTGCTCCCCACCATGTCCAAGTTCTACCCCTCATGGTACAGCAAGCCAAGTCAGCTTCCTCTTTTGCATGCCACTCCTTGAGAAATGTGAAGACTGCAGACCGATTTGACCATCCTGAAAACATTCAACCTTTCTTCCTAGGAAAGTTTAAAGTGGCTAAAAGTTTAAAGTGGTTAAAGTTTAAAGTGGGCTCCCTTCCCGAGCCCACTGATTCCCCTTTAGTTTGTCTATGTTCCATAAATCAGCAACAGCAAAAACCTGAAGCTTAACATATGCACAGAAACTGCACAAATTATAAGTATAGAGTTCAATTGTTTACAAAGTCAACACTTCTTGATCAAGAAACTCAAGCATCCCAGAAACCAGAAACCCGTGCTACCCGGTCTCTGCCTTCCCCAGAGGTGACCGCCAACCTGACTTTTAAGTCTGCATCCTTTTGTCCCTAGTTTCCTTTGTTCAACATTGTGAAAGTTCCATGTCTTATTGTATGGAGCCATAATGGATTCATTCTTATTGTTTTCTGTGTACTAAAAAAAAAGAAAAAAATGTGGTAAGAAGGAATAAAATCAATGTGGTAAAATACATATAACATAAAATTTACTTCCTTAACCACTTTTAAGTGTACAGTTCAGTGGTATTAAGCATATTCACAATGTTGTATAATCATCACCGCCATCGATCTCCAGAATTTCTTTTTCATCTTTCCAAACTGAAACTCTATAATCGTTAAACACGAACTCCACATCTGCCCCTCTCCCAGTTCCTGGCAGCCACCATTCCACTTCCTGTCTCTGTGAATTTGACCGCTCGAAGAACCTCATGTAAGTGGGGTCATACAGCGTTGTCTTTTTGTGCCTGGCTCATTTCAGTTAGCATAATGCCCTCAAGGTTTATCCTTGTTGTACCATGTGTCGGAATTTTCTTCCCTTTTAAAGTTAAATAATAATCCACTGTACGAATTATTACATTTGGTTTACTGTGTGCTTTTTAAAGTATGTTGCCTTACACGGATGGAGTCCAGTGTCCCCAGCGGGTCTGGCGTGAGCAGGTCCTGTGCACAGCCGCACTGCTGCATCGCCGCAATCATCTCGACTTGCCTCAGATTCTGATTCCCCTCTAGACACAGTGTCTCAGCCACCTTTGCTTCCCCAGCACTTCTCCTCTTTACCCCTCTCTCTGAGCCTCAGTTTCCTCATTCTTGAAATCAATTTCTCAAGTCGTCCTACCTTAACACGTCTGACTTTATGACAGACTTGCACTTAACAAGGCTCTCGGTGACCTATTTCAAGAATTTGACTAACAAAAACAATACAAGTAATTTTTTAAACTGCATTTGTATGTTTGAGTTTATGTAATTTCAGCCTACCCCCTTGGTAACCCTGTTAGGTAATGTGAGTATTTAAGGCTCTCTGAGAGATCTTCTGGACAAAGAGACTCGCATGCGGAAGGGATCATTAAGGTGCAGGAGAGGTTTGCCAATCTAATTTCTTTCTTTACACATCTGAATTGACAAAACTTCCCGTGGTAGGGAAACTGCAATTCCCAACCTAGTCAATAGGTGGCCACTTAAGTGCACTCGGAGGGGACAGATGAAGAAAACAACTCCTTCCCCCAGAGACAGGATAGGTCCCCAAGTGGCAATAAACCATACTGGGCTTTTTCTGGAGCCTTTCCAGATTCAAAATGGTTAGGAGGTCCTGAGTATTCTGAAATGCACTATGAAGGGCATGAGACTTAAAAATGCTCCTCTCTCTCTTCCTGGGTAAGTTAAAATACGACCATAATATTTTATCTTCCATCTTGTGACTTCTGGATCTTATTCTCTCCTCCCCGTTTTCTCCCTCATCCATTAGAATTTATGAGAAAGGCACACAGCCAGGTTTTGATGTGCCCACGATAGAAACACACTGACTTTAAAATGTCTCAAGGGACAGTGAGTTTACAGGCAGATCAGTAGCTCTCCAGCTGGAATTTTTAAAGGAGACTGAGCCTACTGTCTTATGAAAAAGAAGACTCTCACATATTTCAAGAACATTTGGAAACTTCAAAGTTCAGATTAAGGTCCATACAAATAAATATTCTCTCCTTGACAATCGCTGCTAATGACGTATATGGCTTTATGCATTTTTTCCTAAATACATATTAGCACACTGCTTCTTTGTAACAAGGAACATTTTCTTTTCTTTTCTTTTTAAAGATTTTATTTATTTACTTTTAGAGGGGTGGAGGCAGGGAGAAAGAGAGGAAGAGAAACAATTGCCTCTCACACACTCCCAACTGGAGACCTGGCCTGAAACCCAGGCATATGCCCTGACTGGGAATCGAACTGATGGCCTTTTGGTTTGCAGGCTGGCGCTCAGTTTACTGAACCACATCAGCCAGGGCAAAACTAACACTTTCACATAATTATTAAACTTTATTATAAAAAGGACTATTGGTTAAACCATGATACCTAGCTGTTAACCTCATGCCATATTCTCTTACTTTGACCATTCATGGGTTTTGGTAAAGTTGTGTTCAATTATTTATTTTTTTCTTTTAAAAATAGTTAATTCTTAGCCCTGGCTAGTGGTACAGTGGATAAGGCACCGGCCTGCAAACCCAAAGGTCTCTGGTTCAATTCCCAGCCAGGGCACATAACCAGGTTGCAAGCCAGGTCTCCAGCCAGGTCCGTAGCTGGAGGCAGGTGAAAGGCAACCATACACTAATGTCCCTCTCCCTCTCTGCCTTCTCCCCTTCCCCTCTCTCTAAAAATGATAAATAAAATATTTTAAAAAATGAATAAATAAAAATAGTTAATTTTTAAAATAATTTATTTTGGCCTCCTTATCTTGAAGTATTATTGGCATTTCTGCTACATGGGTATTTTTGACCTATTCCTACCAACTTTCTCTTATCCTTTCAAATTGCACATTTGATTGCTAAACCTAGGGTACGTTCTTTAAATTGACATAATTTGGAACACATGTTGCCATATTTTATCACTGTTGCTTCCTTGACTACTAACTTTAGGGGAGACTAGCACACTTGACTGTTCTTCATACAAGTTCGGTGACCCTCCTGTATTCATTCTTTCATATTTGTAATGCCACAATGGGTTAAAAACAGACAGAAAACCAGAGACTAAGTAAATGAATAGCTATTTGGAGACCACAGAGAGCAACTTCAACCTACATGTTAGAGTTTTATAAGGATAAAACAAAAGAGTGAATGTGAAAGCCCTTTGGAAAATATAAAGCTATGCCTTGCAAATGTAATATTTGGCCTGATTTCAAGTGGGAACCAAGAAATGCTGAAATAATGGCTTCTTAGGATTTACAAATGCCTGGTGTCAAATATCTGGGGAAAACTTAGGGAAGCTTAACTAGCATCATTTCTTAAATTAGTTGAATACTCAGCATTGTTTACTTAACAAGTGTTCTGAATACTACAGTGACTTACATTTCAGTAACAGAGCACTGGGAGGAAGCATTATTTTTTACAGTAACCAGAGGTTCCAACAAAAATCAGGAGACATAAATTAGCACGCAGTCTTAAAAGTGGCTGATCTGACAAGATGGAGCCAGTGTAATGTGGCTTTTCTTATTAGCTTGGTTATAAAGTTGGCTATTAACTTATACTTAATTGGATCCTCCTACAGTGGAATCACAGAAGCATTCAATCCTGCAGGCTACAGAACATGTTGTACTTGTTGAACAGTGTTTAAGGTACTTTAGAAGCCTGGTTATAATTGAGTAATAACTAAACATGACTTTAGCACCCTGGACTTTTATTAGAGATGGTAGGCATGGTACGCTGCACAGAACTCTATCTGAAGCACTGCTTCTGAATCCTTGCTCTACCACTTACAAACTGTGTGGCTTTGCTCATGTATCTTTACTATTATGAGCTGCAATTTTTTTTGTTTGTATAATGAGGGTAATAGTACCTGTCCTTACTTCACAGAATTAAATAATTAAATTAGACCATGCACAGAAAAGAGCTTTGGATAATTAAGCACTATACACATATGTAACCATCATATTTTACCAGTGAGGAAACTGAGGCTCGGAGAAGGTGAATGGTTTGGCTAAGGACCTATGGTGGCAGAGTTATATCATATTTCCAAGGTCCTTTTCCTTTGCAGCATACCAATAAGTACTGTCTTTGACATTTTATATAAAGTAAGGTCTTCATCCTATGACTCATATACACATAATTTATTATCCAGCTATAAAAGGTCATTAAAATTTAACTTTAAGTTTGTTAGAAGCTAGATTTAATTACCATGTATGTATAGATGCATCATTGAACTTCCAAGCTAAAAACTATAGCTAGGCTGGTCCCTGAAGAAAAAGTGTTTTGTTTATATTTTGCCTGTCAGTGCTTGGCTAAAACTTCTATTTTTATAAGAGTCACATGAGATATTCTAAACCCTAAATCTAATTATAAGGAAGAACCTACAAAACAAATTCAAACTTTGTAAGAAAGCCAAAATTTTCATTGTATTTTCATAGTCTTCATAAAATAACTTTTTCCACCTTCATCCAAACATATATTTGAAACCTGTAACCTTACCATTAATATAAAAAGACCAGTATGGCCTCAAAGATATCTTACTCTAAAATAATATTTGTCTCAATAGATTAATTTATCAATAATGCATCTATGAAAATAACATTATATCTCTCTCTTAAGGCACTTATTATTATTATTTTTTAATATATTTATTTCAATGTATGGTTGCGTTTCACCTGCCTCCAGCCACAGACCTGACTGGAGACCTGGTTTGCAACCTGGTTATGTGCCCTGGCTGGAGAATTGAACCTGCGACCTTTGGGTTCACAGGCCGGCACCTTATCCACTCTGCTACCAGCCAGGGCGGCACTTATTTTTAAAAATATTTTTATTCATTATTTTTAGAGAAAAAGGCAGGAAGGGAGGAAGAAAGGTAGGGAAACATCAATATATGGTTGCCTTTCACCTGTCTCCAGCTCCTTTCACCTGCACCCAGCTATTTCTTTTGTTTTAAATAAGGCTATTCTGAGTTTTCCTTATACTTAAATTTTATGATGGATATGTAATTAAAATATTTAAAGTATGCTTACAACTGTAAGCTCCAATGATGTAGAATTCATCAATATTTCTTTTTCCAGCTATAGTCAGATGGATATTCAGAGATAGTTTCTTTTCCACAGGAGAAAAATACATAGGGGCATTTTCAACTTTGGGGCCTTATTAAGGAATGTCTCTCAAAGTCTTTGTGGGTTTATAGCAGTTTCATTTGACAGTATTCCACAATGAGGAATGAATAGAATATATATCTAAAGATTTGGGCATGTGTCCTGGCTGATCTTAAGCAAGATATTTAACCTCTCTAAATCTCAGCTGTCAAAACTCATTGGCATGGAGTTGTTTTAATAGGATGCCCAGAAATTATAAGATATTTTAAAAGCAGTGGTGTTTGAGGAAAAGCTATTGTTTCAAAGCTAGAGTTGTTAGTCTAGAAAGAGGCAAAAACTTGACTACTCATCAATGTCACCCTTTGTTTTACTGAAATGAACCAACTGGATCCTTTACAAAGAATGAAACCGATAGCTCCCGTTGGTCACGGAGAGCCGTCTGAGGAAACCTAAAAACAGATTTTCTCAGGGAAGAACTTGACTAGTTTCTCTAGTTGCTAACATAGTTGTTGTTAACTTCTGAGACTGTGCTTTTTCTCTGCCTCCTTTGTCACTTTGAGGTGGAGGTAATGTCTTTTTTGTTTGTTTGTTTGTTTGTTTGAATCTGAGTGAATTAGGGCAGCCCTATTGCTTGTACTTGGGTGGGGAGGTGGAGGGGAATGTGTATTCTTGCTAGAGAAAGTGCAATCTAGAAACCTGAAATGGAGGCTTGAAGGCAGCAGGGTGTTCACATCTAAACAGTAAGGACCATGAAACTTACCATGAAGTGCGGTTGCGGGAATTACATAAACTGACGCATGTAAGGCTTCTGTTACATCACAGATACTGATCAATGGTAGCTATTATGAATATACTCAAAACTGTTTTTCTAAGTCCTATCAAAGTCTCTTCCTCTGGCAGACATCAGGAGAAGTGGCAGAAAGCAAGGCGGCTCTCAGCACTCAGTGGTACCCTATACAGGTGCTGCCCTATATGGTTCCGCCTTACTCCTGGGGCGTGGCCTACACACCTTGGGCAGGTCTCTGGATGGCAGCCCAACATGGTTAACAGCAGGGAGAACCAAAGCAGTATGTACACTTAGCATCCTCTCAGGGCTGGCTCAAGGAGACATTCGATCTGAAGTTCAACAAAAATGGAGGCAGGGACAGTCGCTCAGTCCCTAGCTTACATTGTCTTGCATTCACTTATTGAAGCTTCAGGCAGAAACACAAGGCAAAGGGACACTGATACCAGGGAGCCTACCCAGAATAGTGCTATCTTGATACTCTCTGATTGTTTTAACCTCTGATAAATATTCTGACCTTAAGTAAATGACTAGAGGAGGAGCTTGGACACAATGCTGAGTTCATCTTCCAAGGCCTTAACAGATGTGAGTCATGAGGAATTGATGTAATGCAAACACACGGAAGTTTCCTCTGATTATTCACGTAAGGATATAGTGAGCAGGGTGACCAGTAGAGGATAAAGGGCAGCAGGTGTGAACTAGCAATCCAGGGGTGCGGGTGATGGGTGGAATGGCTGGGTCTCATGGAGGGCCATGGGATTGTTCATGAACGTGAATTTTAGTGGCGTCCACGCTGCCTGGCTATGTTTTTGTTTGTTTTTTTAGCCAACATTTTAAAGTGGGAAGTAGGCAGAACTGATTTTAATGAGGAAGAACTTTGCCAGCCGAGTACTGTGAAAGGAAAGAGGGACAACAAAATTGGGGGTGTATGCAAGGACTATGGATGGATGTTGTGTAAGGAAGGAAGTTAGGGTGCAGTGGGGGTGAGGGGTGATGAAAGGCCCTAGTGGTATTGGAAAATTCTTTAAGCAAATATAGGTAGTACAATTGTTTTAAGTGTTTAAGAGTGGGTCATTCCCTGGCTGTCTTCCCACTTAATCTTCATGTCCACCTTTTTCCTTCTTTTCTCCACAATGTAAATGGTAACTTCATGAGGTGTTGCTACTTGCTTTACTTAGAAGAAGAGACACATCCATTTCAGTGCAGCTTCTTGTACTTCTGGCAAAGGAGGAGTTAAATGGTGTTATTTGGAAGTCCTTTCACGTTATCTAGATTTGGCTTAGAGATAGGATTATGCTGAAGTCCTTCATTTTTCTCCTTAATTTACAAAGAGCTCTCTTATCTCAGACATTCTGGTGCTTTGTTGGAATTTTCAACTCCTCAATGCAGCCTATTACAGAGCAATTTTTCGGGAGAACTGCAATCTGACCCTTAAATTGGGGCAGGATTCCAGCAAAATAGAGGCCACCTGGCCAGAGATTCTGCTCAGGCTCCTGACAGGAACACACTTCTTATCAGAATGGCTGCAGGAGGTGGGATCTGAGGTCATTCTGTCAGTTTGCTGTGCAGGTTCTTACAGCTGCCTGAGAGCTATCTTAAAGTGATTGCTACCCAAGCACAGTGACACAGCAGTCTGGTTTCTAGAGACTTTACACTCAATAAACTCCTTGCTTAGAATTTTTTCCCTGGTGGTTCTGAGGTATACATAAAATGAGAACAAACCACTCACCAAGGCACAGAAAGGAGGGAGAATAGAATCTGTAGGATTTTTGAAGTCACAAAAACGACCTGCTAATATGTCCACCATTCCCGACTTGCTGGAGGGGACCTTGAATAGTCTCCATGTCCATCTTTCTGCCTCTACACAGGACTGCAGCAAAGTTGTTCTAGAAAGAGAGCTTTCTGCCCACTTAGACATTAGGCCTAATACTCTGTCAATGTTTCAGGACATTTTAAAAGTTTATCTTATATTTATCTTTAAGCACATTTACTCTTCCATACTTGTACTGATTCTTCTATTGACTATTAAGGGACATTATCAATGTAGAAAGTAATTCACTGCTTGCTACTTTAATAAATATGCCCAATTTTTACATTAGCCAGTTACCACAAGAAAAATTAATCACAATAATCTAGGGCTCAAACCTGTGAAAAGCATAGCCTTTTGTAAGGTGACTTGAATTCTTTTCCAAGTTCAACCTCCTCATCTTTCCTGGCACTACGGAATGGTTGACAGAGACAGAGCTGAAGTCAGGAGCTTTCAAAAATTTCAGATCCCAATTCTGTTCTTACAAGTTGCATCATCACAGTTTATATTATTTTTAATTTAAAGCTCTAGTTTCCTCATCTGAAAATGTGAAACAGATATCTGCTCCAAATAAATCAGGTAACAAATGTAAAAAATATTTTGAAAACAATAGGTATTGTAAAGGTGTGCCTATTTTTAGGGTTAACTTCCAGATATCCTGTGCTAGTTTGTTTGGGGTCCTACCCTTAACTCTCTTTCTTTTTTCAACATCCCCTCTCCTTTCTTTAGTGCCCTCCATGAAATGCTTCGGTAGCAGAAATTTCAGATACTACACAAAAGCTATAACTACAGTTGAACCTTGAACAATACAAGTTTGAACTACACGGGTCCACTTACATGTGGATTTTTTTTTCAATAAATACCTGTGTTGTGTTTGATCTATTTGAGGTTGGGAGTTCATGGATGCAGAAGGATGACAACACACATTGATCTACCCCATTTTGTACAAGGGACTTGTGCATCCACTGATTTTATTATCTGTAGCAATCCTGGGACCAATCTTAAATTTTAGGGGAGTCAAAGGTTATAGACAGGTTTTCAACTGTATGGGGGTTGGTGCCTCTAATCCCCACATTGTTCAAGGGTCAACTGTATAGCCAAAGAAGAAGTTGTACAGACACCTTCCCACCAAACACATTTCTTAGAGGGTCCTGCTATAAGACTGGGCAAAGGAGGAAAGGGATACGAAAAGGCAGACTGGAAATGCCATCCACAGGAGAGCAGGAGAGGGGAGAAGAAAGAACAAAGGAGAGAGCAAAGAACCGCTAACCTGTTTGGGAAAAGAAGGGAGATGAACAGCATAATTCCAACAAACCATGAAAATATATAAAAGGGAGTTTGTATGCAAAAAAGCAAAGGAAGCACCAAGAATAAAATTCTTTTTTGGGGAGGGGAGCATCAGGTAGCATTTCTGGTAAACACTGTGAAGTTACCATACTATGTAAACTGCTGAGAATAGTTTAATGAGCATTTGTGATCCTACATCCAATTACTAGGTGGGAAGTATAAATCGCTGTAATATTTGTATTGCAGGTAAACTAATACTATAGCCAATAAAATATTGAAGAGACATTTGCTTAAAATGTGGTTGGAACTCATGCTTTTATACTCTATGCATGTGATCAGAAAGAATGTGGAAAATAAACTTGGAGCAACACACATTCCCCTCTGCATGCTTCCCACTTCAAGGAATCAAGTGGCCCTGTGCAGTGACTTGGAATAGGAAGGCTGGTGTTTGATAGACACCAGGTATGAGACTTGGAAGAATGTAGGAATTGGAGGAGGAATCCCCACTAAGAACGAATTGAGATTCATAGAGGGATTAGAGTGGTCTAGATGGAGCAGCAACTCTATTAGGGCCTAGATTCTTACTCATAGAGGTGCTTGCCTAAGTGTACTTTGTAATTAAAGGGAGCTACACGAACACATTTGCAGACCTGGTTTCTTAGGGAAACATCGCCACCCAATCTTCGATCTCTTCTGACATGTATATGACATGTCTTTCTCTTAGCCTGGGTAAACCCAGTCCCACAGGACTGTTTCAGAAACTAACATTAGGGGTAGCATCAGGATAGTGAACTAAGATTGGGAGAATTTTATTTTACTCTGCATCTTCAAACTCCTCAGGGCACAAAACCACAGAGAAAAACTATTTCTGTTTCACATTCCAACAGTATCACATGATTCATGTCATCCTTTTTCCTTGACTGACTGGTCCTTCTGTTTCTGATCACAACTGTCTCGTCTCAGGCAAATCTAATCTTTGTTACCCTTCTGAAAGCACAGGATGGGTTTCCCATATGGTGTTGTTTTGAGATTCACTAAGTTAATTTTATCCCTGCTTTGGCTGCTCTGAAACCAACCACTTTATACAAAATTGGACGTATCTAAAGGTTGAACAGGTGCCAGTGAAAAGAGAAGCCCCTTTAGTTGTCTGTGCAGACTGGACTTTCTTTCCTACCTGGTTCCAGTAAATAGCTCTGCTGCCAGGCCTCTAGGCAGCTTTCATGGTCATGGGTTCCCTGCTCATGCTCTGTGGCCAACACAAAGAGAAAACAAAAATGTTCTAGGCTATTCCATTGGTCTCAAAATAATGACTTGAGGACTTATGAGATCTGACCTCACTTGAAGATTCAGAACCCTAAAACTGTGGCTTCTATTTTTTATCTATCCATGCCTCCATTTTTCTAGGTCATTGTATAATGGAAAGCATGCATAGAGGAAGAAGTAAAAGCTTTTGCATTCAGGCTAAAACCCTTCCATTTTCACTTCAAACAGAGCCAATGAGACTGAGCAGAAAACAACTTCTAGCTACTGGCCAGGTGTTATAATAAGGGAAGGCAGGGACAGCTTCTTTGCATAAATTAGGAATGTTGTGGTTCTTGAGGTGGGAAAGGAAAGTTAAGAGAGCCAGTCTTGCATTTATACTCAAATACAGAATATTTGAGTATATTCTGTATTTGAATACAGCACAGTGCCCCTCAAGGTTATGGATCAAAGAAAGGTTTATCTCTTTGTTGGTTTGGGAAAATAAAGAATACTAAATTATATCTTATCAGGAAAAACCATTGATCCTAACAAGGAAGGAATCATCTAGTGTGCCTTCTTGCTTCTCTGTATTTTCAACAAGACTGTCACTTTTTACCTCTCAATTTATTTGATGACTGTACCTCTGAGAATGTTAGGAACGAGATGATTTTCTGTTTTCAATTTTCTTTAGCTTGCTATCATGCAAAGTCCAGACACCAATTTAGAGTGGGTGTAAGTGATGGGTGTGTTCTTCATGATTGACAGTGACATTGGTAGAAAGCTAAAGCCACACTTGCACTGGTCAAATGGAATCCCACTGTCTGCTGGGAAGCAACTGTGGAAAAAATCATTCATTTGTATTTCAGGACACAAGTATGGACCACAGTCTGATTTTCACTGGTGTGGTGGGTTGGATGATGATTCCAAAATGATATATCTAAGTTCTAATCCTGGTACCTTATTTTAATATTTGCAGATATACTTAATATAAGACTCTTGGGATAAGAGCATTCTAGATTTAGGGTGGACTCTAAATCTAAAGGCAATGTTCTTAAAAGGAAAAAGAGAAGGAGGTTTTAGGTACAAGAAAGAAAGGAAAAGTCATGTGAAGATGGAAGCAGAGATGAATTACACAGCTTCAAGCCAAGGAATGCCAAGGATCGCTAGTTGCCATCAGAAGACAGGAGAGAGGTATGGAATGGATTCTCCCACAGAACCTCCAGGAAGAACCAACCCTTCCAACACTTTATTTTGGACTTCTGACCCCAAGCACTGTGAGAGAATAAATTTATGTTGTTTTAAGCCATCCAGTCTGTGGTAATTTGTTATGGCAGGCCTAGGGAACTGATACGACTGGTATGAAGCCGATTCACACAGAAATACCCTGGTGAATTATAACAAATGACTCTCAGATTCTTAGAGTGACCTCCATTTGGTCACTCATTCACTCATTTTCTCATTCACTCATTTTCTCATTCAGTCATTCATCAAAGATCTCTTTATTGTGTACTTGGCTTTAAATATGACTGGGGCTTTTTAGATTCTTTGGCACATTCTTATCCATGATAAATTTGGTTATTGCTAACTGTAGGTGGAGGGAAGTTTACTGTAGATATTTTGTACTTCTAATGAGTTGTTATCTTTTGGGTTCTTTACAAGTTACCTTTACATTCTGCCTAACAGCTAACAAATGTAAAATACAATTTTTCCTTCATTTCAGAATTTCATCTAAGACTACAAAGTTGAAGGCAAAGGGTGAGAAAGATTTCCACATTGCAGGAAATGTGCTAAATACACCTTTGCAGGATTTACAAAAAGATAAAAACCTTATCTAGCTACATGTAATCAAAATATGAGCAAAGTGGTTGTTAGAGGTTGTCACTGAAAGAAACTCATAGCTGCTGACTAAGGCTGTTGAGATTCTCCTTGTTGGGAGTGCTCCTTATGGCTGAACTGAGCAAGCAAAGAACAGCCACAGCCCCTACCCCCGCCCCCCGCCCCCCGCCCCCTTCCCCCAATTCCCTGCCCAGTCAAGGGGATTCATGTATATCTATCACAGTTTTCCAGCAGGTGGCAGTAAAACATCTTTCTTTTTGTGTATTTTATTAATTATGCTCCTACAATTGTCCCAAATTCTTTTCCCTTTACTGCCCTCCACCCAACTGCCCCCCACCCCCATTTGCTTCCGCAGTCCCACCCCTCCCACCCCACCTTAGTTCATGTCCACGGGTTGTGCATGTAAGTTCTCTGATTTCACCCTTTCCTCTATTATTCTTATTTTCCTCCTGTCTAGCTTGTACCCACTACCTAATCCCTGCACCATTTCCCTGACAGTAAAATATCTTGAGGAATAAGGTCCTTTTCCTAATTCATCCAGGTCATTGGGCTAAAGGTGCTACTATTTTTCTTTCTTAACCCAAGCCAAGTATGTGGAGGAGAGAATCCTCACAGACATTGAGATTGACTGTCTCAGAAGAGATTAGCTGAAGGACTGGGGCTGAGTTGCAGAAACATAGATCTGCCCCAGGCTATTTATTATCAGAGCAAAACCTGGAAGTCCTGGGAGAGCCTGATAAGTGTGGCAGGAGCTGAGACCCAAGGCAGTCTCTTTATCTGGAGGAGCTTGAAGGCCGGAGACGCACGAGAGCTACTAGGACAGAGGACTAAGCAGATGCGTCAGATGGGTGACACTATACTTTTGCCACTGACATGGTAAGAATATGTGAATTCCTAGACCAAATGGACACCCTGGCTATAGGTCACCAGGTGTGAGCTGTCTGAAAGAACCTTGTCTGAAGACCACTAAGTGACAGCTCCTACAACCATCCTAACCAGCCAGAAAGAGGGAATGTACAACTAGAAGACAGAAAAGGTGAAGGGAAATGACCAAAACTCTCCCAGAGAAAAGATCACCTTTGACACAGAGGGTGTGTGGAGTTCTGCCACATGTTTGCCAAAGAATGCAAAAAATCACTCCCACAAAGGAGAGATGTTTGGTCATCTGCTCTTATAGAAGGCATTTCATGGCAAAGAGAAAAGTATAAATAGCACCAGCTTTTGACTATTTACCAGTCATTCATTCAACCCTCCCCACCTTGGAGGAGCCAGAAGCTGCAAAAGAGTAGAGGGAGCTTGCTAATTTACCCAGATAGCCATTCAAACAGGTGTGAGATGGTATCTCATTGTGGTTTTAACTTATATCGCTCTGAAGATTAGTGATGTTAAGAATCTGATGATTAGTGATGTTGAGCATCTTTTCATATGTCTATTGACTATCTGTATGTCCTCTTTGGAGAATTATCTATTCAGATCCTTTGCTTATTTTTTAATTGGGTTGTTTGCTTTTTTGGTGTTGAGTTTTCTAAGTTATTTGTAAAGTTTGGATATTAACTCTTATCAGATGTATTGATGAGTATGTTCTCCCATTCTGTGGGAAAGCAGTATGGAGATACCTCAAAAAATTAAAAACAGATCTGCCTTTTGACCCCATAATCCCACTTCTGGAAATATATTTGAAGGAACCCAAAACACCAATTTAAAAGAACATAAGCACCCCTATGTTTATTGCAATATTATTTACAATCACCAGGGTGTGGAAACAGCCTAGGTGCCCATCAGTAGATGACTAGATAAAACAAATATAGGACATTTACACAATGGAATACTACTAGCCTCAAAAAAGAAAATGTTACCCTTTGCGACAGTATGGATGGATTTGGAGAACATTATGCTAGCAATAACCCCAGCAAAGAAAGACATATGCCATATGAGACATCAATGTATGGTTGCCTTTCACCTGCCTCCAGCTAAGGACCTGACTGGAGACCTGGCTTGCAGCCTGGATATGTGGCCTGGCTGGGAATTGAACCAGCAACCTTTGGGTTCACAGGCTGGTACCTTATCCACTGTACCACTAGCCAGGGCTCTCTGTAGAATTTTTACATTTCACTTAGTATAGCCTTCATTTCTCCCCTTATGTGTGTGCCATACTCAGTGAGTTAGTTCTCTCATCATCCTTATCACCAGTGTTTTGAACTCTGCATCTGGATGGTTGGCTATCTTTGTTTTACTTAGTTCTTTATATGGAGTTTTGGTTTGTTCTTTCATTTGGGCCATGTTTCTTTGTTTCCTCAATTTGGCAGCCTCCCTGTGTTTGTTTCTGTGTATCAGGTAGTACTGCTTTGACTCCCTATCTTGGCACACCTGTTACATTGTAAAGGGTGGAACCCTACATATTCATTAGGTGGGGCAACCCATTTCACTGCTTTGTGGTGCTGCTTGTGGGGGAGGGTCATAGATGGAACAAGGCCAATTGTTTGGCGCTTGCCCCTTTCCCAGTCGCTTCACCCACTTTCCATATGCTCCTGGTGCTCCTCTACCTGTTGCCCTGGTGGTGATTCCCAGACTGGGTAGGTTTGTGTACATTCTAGGACTGTGGGGGCCCTTTGAACAAACTCTCCTGAGAGATGAGCAGTCTCTTCTGCCACCTCAACCCCCACGGGTTTTCACAGCCAGACGATATGAGGCTTTATTTTCCCAGAGCTGGAACCCTGGGCTGCTTGGTCCAGCCTGGGGCTGCGATTGTTCCCCAGGTGTCCTCCCAACTTTAATCTGCCATACCTGAATAAATACAGGACTGCACATTCTGCCAGTTGCCACCTCACGGAGTCCAGTCTGCCCTGGCTCTCCATTTCCACCCCTCCCACCCACCTGGATGAACATTTCTTCTTTAAATCCTTGGTTGGAAGTCCGTGCTGTTCAGTTTTCTGGCAGTTCTGGTTCTTTTCTGTTTTGAGGTTAGTCGTGATCCTTGTTATGGTGGCAAGGGGAGACGAAGAATGTCCCTCTACATCTCTATCTTGGCCAGAAGTAGACTTTCTTATATTCATTAATTCTCCAAGAAGACGGGCCTATAAATTGAGTGACCAACCCTCTTAGTCTGTGGGGATTGAGTACTTTCCCAAAGCAAAGGACTTTCAATGCTAAGATCAGGGCAGTTTCAAGAAATCTGAAATGGTTGATTACTTTATCCACATGCCAGTCTTTAAAAATGACTGGATACAATTTCTTTTCTCTCCTTTATTAAGCTACCTATGTAAGGTTTGCTCCTCTCTACCTGTTTTGGTTTTATCTTGAAAGCTATTGGTTTCTATCAGATTTTTTCCCATCTACTTGTATTCAGTGCATTTGTTTGTTGCTGGGTTTTTGTTGTTGTTGTTGTTTATTTGTTTGTTTTTGCTTTTCTGTGTCCATATCCAGTGGTTTTTTTTTTTTTTTCCAGTGTAGGAAGAAGCCAAACACAGTACCTGACTGGAAATATAAACTGTAACATTTTAAGATGTTTCCTTAAGTCTATAATGTTTATGGAAGTAAAATCTTGATTATTTTCTTAATATTGCCTTTCTTGGGATCTTTGAATCACCATTCATCCAGGGTAATGAGGGTCTGAAAGTTTCTCCTTTACTTTCGGTGTGAAGAGAATACCAAATTTGCTTGAGGGGTTACTCAGTATAAATTGACTTCAGCCCACTCAGGCTGTATCTTTCTGGATAGTGGCTCCTAGTTAAAAGATTAATATTCTCTAAATGGGTGTCATATTTGCTCCTGTTCAGGGTATGGAGTTGGGTCCAGGGTCTAAGACCCAGAACTATAAGCAGTAGCTGAAATGAGATGAACTACAGCTCTAGCCCTCAAGGTGAACATGGGGTTAAACAGGACTTGGGGAAGCCTACCAAATGAGAGTGCCCCCTTCCCTGGGGAGATTTCTTACTAGCTTCCCTGACTCCAACACTAATGACTATTGTCTGCTCAAAAGAAAAAGTCACACTATTTTCTAGAATTTCCCTTAGGAAGAAAATCTTGATTTTCTACTCTGTGATACTACCTCACCGCCTGCCCCCCCCTCTCAAAATAGAGGCTTTTTTGTTTCCTGATTCTTTTCTGCTGACTGCTGAACTTTCAACTACTATTAGGCCAGTTGACCAACCAACATCGAGCGAGGTATGTGGCCCTAGACTGGGGGAAGGTCTAAAAATTCAAGGAGCTAGAAACCCTCCTGATGGAGAAGACTCCCAGGGAAGGGGAAAAGTTTTCTTTACAGAAACTTAATAAAAACTTCACTCACGATTCAGGTTGCCCTTCTACTCCGGGATTCATAATCCTGATTGTGTATTAGAATCACCTGAGAAGCTTCCCTCCCTCCAGACAATTGAGTCAAACTATCTGGGGTTTGAGGCCTCCAGGATACTTATTTTTTAAAGCTCTCCAAGTGATTCCAGTGTGCAGACAGGATTAAGAATCCCAGCCTTACTTACATTTTTTTTTTTAAGATTAAAATTTTTTTTATTATTTTGAGACAGAGGGATAGGGAGAAAGGTAGAGAAGGAGAGAGACATCCATGTATGGTTGCCTTTCGCCTGCCTCCAGCTACAGACCTGGCTGGAGACCTGGCTTGCAACCTGGCTATGTGCCCTGGCTGGGAATTGAACAAGCAACTTTTGGGTTCGCAGGTCGGTGCCTTATCCACTGTGCCACCAGCCAAGGCCTAGCCTTACATTTTAAGAATGGAAGTGCATTTACATTCTGTGACTACCTCTACTGCATAGACGGAAATCATTGATCAACCTAAGAAGCAGATGGGAAGACTTTCATTTTCTTTGTTTCTTCCCATATAATAAAACTACCCAAACCAACACTGCTCCCATGACACCAACTGACTGACACAGCACATTCCTGACAACCATTATCCTGAAATCCCTGTGAATCGCTACACAGATTTTTTCAGTTAGTTCTATTCTCCTCCCACGTGCTGACAACAGTGCAGCTGTCTCTGTTATAGTCAGCAGTGGACTAGGAGACAGAAGACATGGATTTTAACCTCCCTCTGCCTCTAAGTAATTGTGAGGCATGAGTCAGGTTATTAAATATCTTTGAGACTTTAAAGAATGGGATAATTTAAATGTCTGGCCTATCTACCTCACAGACTTGTGTGAAGATCAAATGAAATGTGAAAGCAATCATAAGCCATGAATTGTCATTTGTAGATAACAACATGACTATGTGCTTGGGACAGAGCAGAGCCCTTCCTCTCTTACTTTCTCTAAGTAGTTCTTTAGTCTCAAGGGGTGGCATGTAGAAAAACAGGTGGACAAAGAGAGGAATGTGTACAAGAGTGCATTTTTACAGTGTTTACAAAGGAATACTGTGTCCATGTTGACAAAAAATGAGATAGCTCTCTGTACGACATACATGGGATGATGTTAATGACATACTCTTAATGTAGGTTAAAATTCCAAGTTGCCAACAGCATGCAAGGTATGATCTCATTATAAAATTATATAAGAATATATTTGTTAGTGCATGAAAATCATCTAGAAGGATGTGTTCCAATCGATTAACACCAGGATTTGACTGGGGAGGGGAATTTTATTTTTCCTTTGTACATTTTTTGTAATATTTAAATACTTTTATATATAATATTCATTATTTTAAAAAATATACTGCACTGCAAATGGAGGGGAAAGATAAGTGGTGAGGATATTGAAGCCTAAGGTTAGTAAAGAGTCAGAGAAAATGGAATTGTCTTAAAGTTGTTCTAATGCCTGGGCTCACACAAAGTATGCTCCAAGGTTTAGTCTTCACAGTCTGTCATCAGGAACTGGTGTGACTCAGTGGCTTGGGCACCATCCCACATAGCAAAAGGTTGCTGATTTGATTCCGAGCAAAGTCCCTGGTTGAGGTTGGGGGTTTTCAAAAGGCAACCAATCTCACACATTGATGGTTCTCTTCACATCTTTCTCTCTCCCTTCCCCTCTCTCTAAAAATAAAAATAAAATATTTTAAAAATTCACAGAGAAGATAAGAGATGGCAGGAAGCTGAAATGGTTCAGGTTTCCGATGTTCTTTTCTCTTACTTTTTTTTTTTTTTTTTAAAGATTTCATTTATTATTTTTAGAGAAAAGGGAAGGAAGAGAGGCAGAGAGGGAGAGAGACGTCAGTATATGGTTGCCTTTCACCTGTCTCCAGCTACAGACCTGGCTGGAGACCTGGCTTGCAACCTGGTTATGTGCCCTGGCTGGGAGTCGAACCAGCGACCTTTGGGTTCATAGGCCGGTGCCTTATCCACGGTGCCACCAGCAAGGGCTACAGTTCCTATATTTCAAACAGGAATGTAGTTTGCTTCTGGAAATTGCAAACTACAAAATTTGGGACTGATCAGGAAAATCTAGGATGGATTATTAGACAGTTGGTTTGTGAACACTTAAAAAGGCATCTGTAGCTGGAAGGGATTCACTAAGAACAAACCATGACAAAATAACTATTTTCTTGTTGACAACTAGGTTAGTAAGGGAAATATCACAAACTTCTTAGTGTGTCTTCATTTCAGCAAGGTTTTCCCCAAAGACTCTCAAAATATCATTTTGGAAAATACGTGAAATGTAGATCATTAAATGATTCACAGCTTCTTAAATATCATATTCATATATCTGATTGTTAACCTTGTTCTCTTTCATGTTTTTATCAACTACCTACATAGAGACATTGAAGGCAGCTTTACCAAGTTCTGAGATGACACAAAAATGGAAGGGCTGGATACTAGTAAAGCACAGAATCTGTATTAAAGATATTCTTAGTTTATTGGAATTTCAAACTGAAATAAGGAAAGGAACTGATGGGTTATAGGATGAGAAATGTCTTCTTAACTATAACTTCTTAACTATAGTTGTCTGATGATGGATTAGACAATAGGTTACCAGTCCAAAAATTTTGGAGGATTAGGAGATTGGTCCATCAGATGTTTCCGTAAGTGCAAAATTATCTGATTCCAATTATAAAGTTAATAGCAGACACTAAGTACTAACAGATTTCCAAGATAGTAAAAGAAAATTTTAGGGCATAATATTTGTTTTCATAGAGAAAACAAATCCTGAGTGGAACCTTCTAGAATCAGCGAATGAATATAGATGCACAAAAGACAGTACATTATTCCAGAATGCCATAAAGCATAGAAGCAAGGTTAACACAACATTTTCCAGAGTCAGGAGGTGACTGTCCTAGTTGTGGCTTTGGTAAGGAAGAGAAAATAAATCTGGGTCCAGATCAAGAAGGATCCAAAACTAGGAAAGAAGTTTATACTCTGTACATGAGAGAAGCGATCAATCAATTTTTCTTGCGAGCATCAGAAACCAGCTCTGGCAAACTTCAAGAGTGAAGTTTATTGGAAAGATACTGAAGCCAATAGAAAGCCTGGAAAATCAGCTTTAGAAACATTAGAAAACAAGGTGGCCTCCAAGGGCTAAAATGCAGGAAGCGGAGATTGGTCTTGAAGCAGGCCAGAGCACCTTGCTAGGATGCATGAATACCCAACCATGTCTGATCTCTTCATCACACAGCTAAGAATTCAAATAGAGGGATGGAGTGTCCCAAAGCTGTAACTTACAGCCCTTCTTACAGCTGAAGAAGATAAGTACTAGATTAACAGTTTTTCCAAACTGTATCCAGTGGGAAGAGATAATTCCTCAAAAGGGAATTGAGGTGGAAAGGGTAAATGAAAGCTTACTATTAGCACCAGTGTGGGTTTTCAGCAAGGTAGCAATATGATGAAAATAGTGATAGGGAGATCTGGCAATTTGCAAATAGACTAAAGGAATGAAAATCTGAAGATGAAGGTAGATACAAGGTGGCTAGGTGGAGCACAGAGGATTTTTAAAGCAGTGGAAATCTTTTGCATAATTTTATAATGATTCATGTCAATATTCATTCATCCAAACCTAGAAAGTAGGAGGTGAAAACGGAACATACACCATGAAGAGTGAGCCCTAATGTAAACTATGGACTTTGGGTGATGATGATGTGTCAACGTAGGTTCATCAATTGTACCAAATATACCACTCTGGTTAATGGAGAGGCCATGGTTGTGTGGGGGCAGAAAGTATATGTAAAGTATTTTTTCCTTCCCCTCAAATTCACTGTGAATCCAGAATTGCTCTTTAAAAAGTTGGGTGTTTTTGTTTATGTTTGTTTTTCTTAAGAATCCAAAGGCAGATGGTGAGTTCTCTAGGTTTAGAGGATGGCAATGAAAACAAAACAGCAATGATGTTCAGCGTAAAAATGGTAAATCTTGATAACTGCCTAGATGTTAAAGAAAAGGAAAGATGACTTTAAATGCTCCTCTTAGAGACTAAAGGAATGGTGGTGGTAGAAGAAAGCATAGAAAGAGAGCAGCATCTATGATGGAGGTGAAAATGACACCAAAGGTTTTGAATTTAGTTGATAGTGAAAATGTGCAGTAGGAAATAGTCCAAGAGGACTTGGTTGGAGGGATAGATAGATGTATGAGGGTTTGGCATAGGGAAGAAAATTGAAATCAGCCCTGGTTGGTGTGGCTCAGTGGATTGGTGCCAGCCTGCAAACCCAAAGGTCACTTGTTTGATTCCCCAGTCAGGGCATGTAACCAGGCTGCAAGCCAGGATCCAGCCAGGTCCTTAGCTGGAGGCAGGTGAAAAGCAACCATGCATTGATGTTTCTCTCCCTTTGTTGCTCCTTCCCTGCCCTTCCCTCTGAGAATGATAAGAGAAATCTTTTTTTTTTTTTTTTTAAAGAAGAAAATAAAAGAAAAACCCTTCTGGATCATGGGGATAAAAAGAGACACCTTACTCATCCCAAGAAAAAGGGATCAGTAGAAATATTTGGAAAATTTAGAATGAAATCTTACACACTGTTAACTTTTTTTTGTGTGTGAACTTTTTATCATAAGCAGTATTACATGTTTTTCATTTTTATCTCTAATCCCCATTTTCCCTCTCTCCCAGGCACCCACTCTAATTATTCTCTAATATGTTATCATATTTCTGTAAAATATGTATGGTTTTGTGTGTTTGAATGTAAATAAATAGCATCATTCTGTAAAAGCCACTGTTATTTTTTTATTCACTACATCATGTTGATGTACATAAGAGAAAGCTGAAGTGCTCTTCATTTTATTTTATTTTATTTTATTTTTTTACTGAAGTGCTCTTTAGAAACTGCTGCAACAGTTCACATTACTAGCAGATCGTGAGAGTTCCCATTTCTACACATTTTACCAATAGTTAGTAATACCTAATTTTTGCCAAGTTGATGGATATAAAGTATCTTATTGATTGAAATTAATTTTTTTCTAATGAGTATGAATATCTCAAATTACTCCCTCAATCTACTGCTTGGTTGTATCCTTTCCTCATTTTTTTCTATTAAGCTCCCTTTTAATTCTTGATTCTTAGGAGTATCATTTATGTTCTAGAGTTATGCAATTCAGTACAGTAGCCACTAGCTACTGTTAACTAGTCAGACAGGAGCTACTGAATATATGAAATATAGCTATCCAAATGATATATACTATAGGTGTAAAACACACACTAAATTTCAAAGACTCAGTACAAAAACTATGTAAAATAATAATTTTATATTGATTATATGTTAAAATGATAGTATTTTGGCAAATAAATATGTTGTGGCAAATATATTGTTTAATTTTATCTGTTTATTTTTGCCATTTTATAATGGGCTACTAGAAAACTTAAAGTACATAGTGGCTTGCATTTGTGTCTCACATCATATTACCATTAAATATGCTGTTCAAGATATTGATTAATTCTTAGTTAGCTTTAAACATTCAAAGTACCTTCTATCACTCTGCCCTCCATCTTGTTTGTTTTTGGTGTCCAATCCACTCATTTTTCACCAGGCCAGCATATCACATCACATCACAGCACATGGGGGGAACATTCACATTAAGATCTATGTAAACGATTCCCTGTAGTTGTTTGTATAGTGAATAACATACACAGCCATCATAGCCTTGTGGATTGCACTTTGTAGTATCTTATTTAAGAAAGCCTTCCTCTAACAAGATCAGAATAATATTTTCCTTGTATTATTTTTATAACTAAAAATGAAAAACAGGATGGCGCTGTATCATAAAGAAGCCATAGAAGAGAGGGTTTATAATGCCAAAAAAATTCAAATTTTAGCCCAAAAGTGTGACTTTAGAGAAAATCATTATATTGGATTTTAGATTTTGATTACTATGTTATCTTTCTAATTATGTTTTAGATAGGCACATATTAAAATTTGCAATTCAAAGAACATGTTAACAGATAGGTAAAGCAGGCTACAAGCACGCTATATGACAGGCTGACTGCAGGTGATAGCCTAAATAGCTGTTGAAATTAATTCTCAGAATAGATAAATAACTTTGATACGGATGATAAAAAACTGGCAGTAATTGCAAAGATCATAAGATAATGCTGAGGTTTATATGTACATTATTCTGAAACATCATTTTTGGCACACATTACTTGCTTACTCTAGAAGTCAACATGTCTTCACTCCTTATCAGATCAAGTTCAAACTGTCAAATCCATCAGTAGAGACAACTATAAACTGGCCCCATTCAGCTTTCCACTCTCATCTCCCCAACAGATTTTAGATTCTACTTGGATAACTACCATGTTTTAAATTCATACCACCTCATCAATATCCTGGGAGGTGTCATGATTAAAAACTGCAGCATTGGGCAAATAGGACACTGTTTCTTAAGTCAACTAGAATTTTCTAAATTATTCAAGTAAATGTTCTGTGCTTAGCATAAAATGACTAACATTCACTTGAACATCTGTTTTCACCTTGAAGTAACTCACCTGACCTCATACAAAGAAAAATTATAATGGCAGACACAAGTAGAAAATACCATGTTCAAAATGAGATATCAAATGATAAGGTATTTCAAAGTTGAGGTCAACCTCAGAACTGCTAATATACCCATTACAACCACAGAAATATAGGTTTACAGTAATAAGTATTATAGCCTTCTTCAAACCCTTCAATTCTAAAAGAAGTTGAAAGGTTACAAAAAGTCAAAGGTAATGAGGATAGACTCACCTCAGACCAACTTCAGCATGTTTAGAGATTGAAGTCATTTGTTCTTGATTAATACTGGGAATTCTATCTCACTCGAGGTATTAACACTTACTGGAATTTATAATAGGTAAGTCCAAATTAAAAACTAACCCTTCTTGTTACAGCCCCTTGCTATTGGCTTAATTATGACTGTATGAATATATAATTTTCATTTTTAAGAGTTTGTGATACTTGTGGTACAAGTCTAGGCATTATTTTAAGAAAACCAAATATTTTTTATCCATCTTATGACAGTGTTTCAGTGTCTACTGGAAACATTTGCAGAGGCAAGAATTTGTCTTTCAACATTGTATTTGACATTAAATAGAAATATATTTCCCATGGCTAAATTGAAAATTGCATACCTTTAAAAATTCAGCTGTGATTTTTCCTGAATTCAGAGTTTCTCCATGTCTCCCTCCTCCTTCTGGATTCATTCTCCTTGCTGAAGTACATTCATTGGTAGTTCTTCCATAAAATTTCCTGGATAATAAACTCCCTTAGTATTTGCATATCTGAAAAAGTCTTCTGCCCTTACTCTTCAAGGATAATTAATCAGCCATGTGGACTTTTGGGTCTGCACCAAGTTCATCAAAATTTTCTCAACATTTGATAGAAATTAAAAAAATGCAAACTAAGAAGCTTTGAGGTACAATTATATGTTTACATGTATAAAATTATATATATATATATAAATTTATTAATATAAATAATTAACACATGAGGCTATGGTGAAATCCATATTCAAATCTTGCTGATAAATTTCTTCTTCAATCCTTTTGGAAAATAATGTGGCAATGTAGGTAGCAAAACCTATAATGTTTATTTCTGAAATCTCAATTAAGACTACTCTAGGGAGTTGAAGCTATAATTAGAAATAACTTAGGAAATAATTTTACAGAAGATTAAAGCTATGTGCATGAAGTTGTTAGTATATAATAGTGAAAAATCAGAATCAAGTTAACTGTCTTTGTAAGTTATACTCCTAAGTTTTAAGCCACAGTAATAATGGTGCTTTATTGAGACACAATAGCATGGCTTATAGGGGATGACATAATTCCAGAACTGGAGAGATTTAAGGTATAAAGCATTAAGTTGCATTGTTATTAATCTTGTGATTACAGGTTGTACCCTGCTTTTAAGAAGATGCAAGAACCTAGTATGGAAGAACCATGGATATGGACAAGTGGGATTGACTTTGTGGGGAGTGGGTGGGTGGGGAAGGGGACAGAGGAATAAAAAGAGGATGGATGTAATAAAACAACAATAAAATTGAATTAAAAGAAAAGGAAGACTGAGACACTCTAACTCTGCTTCTACTACTCCTAATACTACCAAATTATTTCTCTTATTCTCAAGTTCAAATTTCCTCAAAACAAGTATCTGCTTGTTTTTGGACACTCACTGTGTAATATTGGAGGTCTTTGTTGGGCAAGGCTTTCACACAGACTATCTATCTCATAGATCTCTAACCCAAGTCCAATGCCCATAGCTATGGTCCAATTAGCAGTAGCAGCAAGGAGAGTAAGGCTGTTTGGTACAATTTTTCCTTAATCTCAAGGTTACACTACTTTTGCAGCCTAAACAGAAATAAAACCAAAAGTTTCTTAATGAACATTACTTAGTTATATAGTTAATGCAAGTTACCCTTGAATATCCATTTTTAAAAATAAAAATAAGGCTATACTTTGTTCAGCATAATTCAAATTTGTAAAGAGACTTCTGAAATGAGGAAAGGTCATAGCCCAGCAGAGAGGGACTTCTGAGTTTTCATTCATTCATTTTTCATTTCATGGATCTTAATAAATTTGTTCCTGATATTAATCTTCAAACTAGCTATAGAAAAAATGAACATTTATCAGATAGGTAGAAAGGGTGCCAAGACAGATTTACTCATACTGTATCAGAGAAAAACATATCTAGGAAAGGGTTGTCCTTGCTATGCATAAGCAGAATGAAAAGAAAAGTTATGAAAAACATGAGCATGAACAAAATCTAGAAAACATAGTGACTGTGCAAATATAGATGTCAAAGCAAACAGTAATACAGAAAGGAACATGGCACACCAAATACAATCTAGAAAATATAACAAGGATAGAAAAAAAGGCAAGAATTCTTTGTGCTAGTATGTTTATCATAAAATAAGAACTTATTACAAAATAATAAAACAGCAAAATGAGTTATGTAAAAAAGAAATGGTAGAATTTAGGAGACAAATGAAGACTGCATCAGTCAGGGTGCAATCAGGAGCCAGAAACCATACTACCTATTTTAACTGAGGGAATTAAAGAATGATTAATTACATGATGAAGAATTGAAAAGGGAAATGGGATGTTGGCTGGCAGGCACTGGAGTCTTCAAGGGGCTGTAATGAGGCTGGTTCTGCAAGTGTTAAGCAAACTGCAACTATAAACCAGACTGTGTAAATTGTGTTGCTACTGGATCCAAGTGACACAGCCAGGATAAAGAAATGAGGTGGGGGTGCCAATAAAAAGAGCAGGTAAACCCCTGGCTGGTGTGGTTCAGTAGATTGGTGCCAGCCTGAGAACCCAAAGGTCGCTGGTTCAATTCCCCAGTCAGGGCACATAACCAGGTTGCAAGCCAGGTCTCCAGCCAGGTCTGTAGCTGGAGGCAGGTGAAAGGCAACCATACATTGATGCTTCTCTCCCTTTCTTCCTCCCTCCCTGCCCTTCTCTCTGAAAATAATGAATAAAATCTTGAAATATATAAATATTATATATAGCACCCCCTCCAAAAAAAAAAAAAGAGCAGGAAGTCAACAGGAAAGAAGAAAATCCTTTCTCTCTCCTCCCTTTCAGTCTCTCTTTGACACTCCCTATTGGAAGTATGTAACCAGAGAGAAACTGGCAAAGCAAAAATGTGGTTACATGCTCCCAGTTCTAGCATCACTAAATAAGAGTATAGAAGGAGGTGGGTGTGGAGGCAAGAGACAGTATTTAGTAACTGGCACAGGGCCAAAACTGTATCATTACAGAATTAATAAATAAATCTGGAACAGCAAGAAATAAATCTAAGGACAGGGTTAAGGTTTATTTTGTTTACTACTACATGTAGTAAACTTAAGTAGTAAACTTAAGTACTACATGTACTTAAGGCCTACTACAGTCATGGCCCATAGCAAGTACCAAATAATAAATACTGAAATAATGAGTAAATGAATGGATGAATGAATTAATGAATCCTCAGTGTCACAGTAGACCCAGCTTGCATGAATTTTGTGAAGGTGTCATTGATTCTTTTCTTTTTTCAATTTCAGCTCTATTGAGATAAAGGCATAATTGATTCTAAAACTAAATTGTTTGAACTGCTTTTTCTTTGAGAATGGCTTCTCCTATTATTCGGGTGGGCATATAGCCAGTAGATTAGTCGCCTGTTATAGCTGAAATAGACCATGTCAGAAACTTAAAGTCATCCTCTGTATCATGGAAGGCATGGGGAAAAAGTGAAATGCACTTTCTTTGACCATAACTTAAAGTGTGACCTCATTCTACATTGTCAGTCATGAATCTTACTGATAATACACAATGTAGTTCCAGACTTTTTCTGTGTATGTGGTTTTTTTACCTTCATTTTCATACAATACTATACTCTTTAAAAAATTTTTTTACCTGCAGTATGATTTGTACTGCTAGCTACTATCAATGATACCTTCTTCTTCTTCTTTTTTTTTTTTTAAAGATTTTATTTCATTATTTTTAGAAAGAGGGGAAGGGAGAGAGGCAGAGAGGGTGAGAGACATCCATGTATGGTTGCTTTTCACCTGCCTCCAGCCACAGACCTGACTGGAGACCTGGTTTGCAACCTTGTCATGTGCCCTGGCTGGGGAATCGAACCTGTGACCTTTGGGTTCGCAGGCCGGCGCCTTACCCACTGTGCTACCAGCCAGGGCTCAATGATACCTTCTTATGCTGTGTAACATTAGTGTATCTGCCAGGACAAATAATAAACAAGCAAAGGCTTCTTTTATGGAGTTTTTTATGTGCATTTTTAAGTCTTGGAATGTTTTGCATCATTCCAATCCATCCTTTGTGTTTAGGTTCAACAGAGTATATAAATTGTCACAGTGAAGCCCTAGCCAGTGTGGCTTAGTTGGTTGAGTGTCATTCCACAAAGCCAAAGGTTGCTGGTTTGATTCCTGGTCAGGGTATATGCCTGGGTTGTGTACCTTGATGCTTCTCTCCCTCTCTTCCCCTCTTTCTAAAATAGATAAATAAAATCTTTTTTTAAAAAAACTGTCACAGTTAAAAGAGTGCTTTGTTATTTTGTATTGATAGCTTTTCATTGTATGGAATCTATTGAGTGTTGGATCTATTTCCTGACCTGTTCAGAAGAATAGCCAAACAGAAGTCATAGTTTTTATATTTGACTATTTTTTTCACCTTCTTCAAATTCATACAAATCCTGCTGACTTTGAACTTGAAAAAAACAAATGTAAATCAATCTTATTTTTTACTCTAAAGTTCTTCTCTGGCAAATATGTTTTGAACTGAGATATTTTGACTTGAATAATTACAGCAGAATATTTGCACAAAATAGTCATTGCATTCGAATATGCAGTTGCATATTAGTAAGTGTTAATTGAGGGTAAAAGAAGGCTAGTAAGAGAAAAATGGGACTGGGGAAGAAAAGGTAGAACTATTTGGATACTTTTAACAGCTTCTTCTACCATAATTCTTATATAAAGACACCATTTCTACTGTGAATTCATTACTGCTTAGGCATAGGTCCACTGAGCTCACTTTGTCCCCCATCAGTCCAGACCTTGGAAAGCAAGTCACAACCCAGGTTCACCTAAGGACCACCAAACTAAGGGAACACAGACATATCTAGAATCACTGCCCACTCCTTCCCTCTGACAAGCTTTCTCTTTCATTATTTCTTTCCTCGGTTCTTTCTAGGAAGAACTTTTGAAACCTCCTCCTCTGGCTCCTGGAGTTTTGGGTGTTGGCAAGCATAGGTAGTTAGCCTTTCATGGGTATTCCTCCCTAAATTCTTGGGTGGACATGTGCTCCTGGGACCCTCTCTCAAGGTTGCCTAATGTTGCATGAGTGGTGATGGATGGACACTGACATGATGAAGAGGGTTGATTTTTCTGTCAGGCCCAGATCACCTGATAATACATGGACCACCTGTGGTTTGAGGATCACTGTTTCAGAACTTTCGTAGTAAACTATAGCACACCTTTGAGGGCAAAGATGAGAATTCACCTGTCTCCTATTAAACCAGATATTAAAGAGGTGTTTAAAATGTGAACCAATGCCACTCTTCTCACAAAATTTTTTGTTTTGGAAAATATAGTTATTTTTGTAAAGTGTGTTATTTATGTTAACATGTAAGAGTTATTATTTTAAATAAATTCATCGATTATTTAAAAATGTCTTCACTTTAATTTCTAGTATGGAAAATAGTGATAGATGATAACACTCATAAACAAAAGTTACTTGGGGTTCTCAATCTTACTTAAGGGCCTACTCTGACTGGTGTGACTCAGTGGGTTGGGTGTCATCCTGCAAATGGAAAAGTTGCCAGTTCCCTTCCCAGTCAGGGCAGATGCCTGGGTTGTGGGCCAGTCCCTGGCTTGGGGTGTGCTAGAGGCAACTGGTTGATGTTTCCCTTATATATTGATGTTTTGCTCCCTCTTTTTCTCCTTCCCTTGCCTCTCTCTAAAAATAAATAAATAAAATCTTTAAATACACACACACACACACACACACACACATATATCCTGAGACCCCAAAATTTGAGAATTGCTGGTCCATTTTCTAGGGTGATCAAACTAAACTCATTAAGATGCTAGAAACTGACATTTCTATCCTAAAATTCTACTTTAATATTTCAGGTTAATCAAGGACTAGCAACCTCTTCTAAATTCAGATAACCCAAAATTGTCTGTGAATGCAAACAGTTGTGTCAAGTGTGAGTTAAGTAATACTTACCGATAAATAATTTTGAATCTGCACACTTCTGGATCTGACTTCATTGCTATTGGGTCAAAATTCATGCCTGCACACAGAGGGTAGTAATTGAATATCCTAACACAAATTAGGGGTTTGGAAGAAATGTACTCTTTAATTGAGCCCCTTATCTATTCTGTGGTCACTTAAATATAACCCACTAACTACAGAGTTCTTAGTCTACTTAGACGTGCAATTTAAAATCCATTATCCAGCAGTATAATTCGCGAAAACTGTATAAAGACCAGTTATGCAACAGTGACATCAGAAATATAGTCATAGTTTAAGATGGGTCACTCAAGTCTTCTCTTTAGTCTGTATAACCATGGTTTGCTGTCTGAAAGATTCCTAAGAAAGATGTTACTGGATAATGCTGACTGAAATGAAGGGTTTCATTTTTTTTTTTTTTTTTAATTTCTTTGCAGAAAATCAGGTCTTATCAAATCACTTACAGTGGTTAAAAACATGAATTTGGAAAATAGACAGACTGCATTCCATTCTCACCACAGATACTTTGCAGCTATGTGATCTCTTTGAATCTCAGCTTACTTATCAGTAAAATAGGGATACTAATGCCTTAACTCAATGGGTTAAATAGGAATTAAATTAAGCAATGGGCAAAAAGCAATTAGCCCAAGTCTGGATCTATACTAAGTGTCTGCTCAATATTAGTTACTATTTCAAATACTATTATCGGTCTCCACCATACTACTGAGCTAGTTCTAATTAGAAATGAGAAAAGCCAAAAACATTCTTGTTATCATTTCTTCTCTCTCCTTAGGAAATGCAGAGACCAACAGCACTAAGAACTACGGGAAGGGAAAAATAGACACTCTTCTGTCTGTCCTCTAAACGCAAAGGACAGCCAGAGATGAGGATTAAGCCAATTCATGCCTCTTGTAGCCCATTTGATCAATTCTAAAATGAACATTTATTTCACATTATAATGCTTCTGCACTTGGGATGTGTCATAAAACTGGCAGGGGGTTTTCTTTCTTAATGTGAAATAAAATAATATAAAATCTTACAATTCATGACATCTTAGAGTCGACGAAACACTACAGCAACTGAGCTTTCTACAAAAAATACTACTGGTACGCAAATACCCCCACGTGCACCCTTGATCATTGTACTTACATCACTACCTTGTAATCTGTTCCCACAGCCCTCACCCTAACACAATTACCACCTGACACAAAGACGTCACTAACATTGGTGGCATGGCTGTATGCATGCATGGGCTTGATCTCACCTTAATCACAGCTCATACTGAGTCTTTGAAAAAGTATAGACAAAGGGAGTCTATTTCTCTTTTTCTCAGAATCCTACAGCCTCTAATTACAGTGTCGCTGTTGCTAATACTTGTTTCACACATATGAATCTCATTTACCCAGCTGTGTATAGTGTAAGCATCTCAAGATAAGGACTGTCTGAGGTGTTTAAATGTTTTTGCCTATACTGCTGGTGCCATGGCACACACCTATTGATTGATTGTGTAAGGATTTTTTTTAACACTATATAAAGAGATACAGCCATATTCCTGCCAGTCTGATTTCCCTAGAAGCATGGGTAGAGTCTGTTTGAGTTCCCTGGGTTACTCTAACAGTTCAGATCACCTGAGAGCCTCTTCCTCCATCACTACTGGTTGTTTAAGGAACTTTTGTCTGCTGATCAAGATGGTCAAACCTAGAGTGAAAGAATAACAAACTATAAAATTGATGGTGTCTGGCATAGCTGATGCTGTCAGAGTATCTACCACTAACAGCTCATCTGATACTTTTTGATAGGCTCTGGGGTCTCTCACCCAACTTCCATTTGCTTTGCTTCTAATGAAAATGTTTTGCCAGTATTTACACAAATTCCTAATTACTGTGGGGATCATAGAGCCACTGGTGGCTGGTGCCTGATTGTGAAAGCCGAGCTCCTTTGTCTCACGAATGGAGAAACCTTGACCAGACACCACTCCCACCCCCACCCCCCAGGATCAGTTTCATGGAATTATACCAATTACACCAGTGCTCAGCTCCCAATCCCTTTCCCTGCCCTACTTTCCCTACTCCTTCTTAAAGGGTGTCAGTGAGGCAATTGGGATCTGGGATTTAGCATGAAAATAATGGCAAAAAAGTTTTGTGTTCCATGATTTAAAAGTTTAGAGTATAGTAAATCCTTGTTTTCACCTGAGCACCTATTCTTGAAATCACAATGAGCAATATAAAACCATCAAGAAAACCAGACCTGGGTGTCTTTCTTCCCTCCCCTTGAGGGAGACACATCTTCCCTGAGTAGGGTGTTAGGAGTAGGAAACTAGGAGGAGGCAAACAATGAGAACGGACCAAACAGCATTCCACATTCAATTCTATTTTGATTTACAAGTGATATTTACCTAATTTTATTTTTTAGAATGTCTGGCTGTTTTTCCTGAGCATTTCAGTGGCTTTTTAGAACTATATCCATAATGCAAAAAAGCTGATTAATTCCCTGGTGCTGTGCCACAGACGGTTCACATTTTGCTAAAATGCTACAAGATTGCAGAACAGAAATGTGTCCTCAAAAAGCCTTCAATTCCTCTCTCATTGCATCTGGAATCTCAAAACATGAATCTCAGGATCCATTCTAAAGAATGGAAGTTACACAGGATTATACATTTTGTCAGGCAGTTTCCCAAATTAGTTTCCGAATTTCTTTAAAGCCCTTAGGTAAATGGAAGTGTAGATGGTGAAAAGTCCTTGAAGTGGGACTTAGTTCTTGTTCTTCTCTTTCTCTTATGGCTTTCAGCAAGTTGTTTAATCTTCCTGAGCTAGCTTTATTTCTTCAATAGACTGTTTTAAAGAAATTAACGAAGGTCTGTCCAGAAAGTATTGATCCAATGTCAATCTAATTGAAATAGTTTGCATGGCTGATACTTTCAGGACAGACCTCATATGTGTTTGGTGAAGCAGCTGTTTGAAAGGTTGATCTGTACCTTGTTCAGGCTACTCCAGATATTTTTGTCTTCGCATTCAAGGAAAGTAGCCAGGTTTACCTCAGGGAGTATTTAATAGCTTTAATGTTTCAGGGCACAAAGTAAAATTTCCTGACACCCAGAACACAACCTTAGGTCCTTTGTTCTAGGCTTGGAGGTGAAACAGCTGGATTGTCCCAAGGGATAGGAGACACCAAGAGCTCCACAATTCCCTGCCCAAGTGAACTTGAACTACTTCCAGGTCCTGCGCCAGACTTTTTTTTTTTTTTCCAGGGCCCATCTTACTGAAGGCAGCCATGCCTCTGTGTGCACACCCTCACTTAAGAGACATTTAATATGTGTCTTCCTTGCAATGGTGGGCATTGGTGAGCAGAGCTCAGAAGTGCAGGCTGGACCATACGCTAACATGTGCACGCCTGTAAGTTCCCTATTGTGCAGGACATAGCTGCGAGGGGAGAAGAAAGAAGACAGGCCACAGCTAGGATCAGGGGCCACCTTTCCTTACACTGCCACATTCAGAACTCCAAGAAACTCCCAAATTCTAAATTCAAACTAATCTTTCCAGCTTGTTATGAAGTTATATTTTGTCAAGGTAAAATGATAGAATCTATTTAACAGTTGTTCACCTTGATTTATAACTTTAAGATATTTGACATATGGTGTATCAGCCTTCGCTTGTGCCCTTGTCCTAGGCTCTGTAAATACCAGGGGTGGCCTGAGCAAGGGACCCTAAATAAGGACTTGGATCGTGAACACCCTGCTATGGTAGCTAATATGGTCTGAAGATCAGAGGGTACATCTCAGAATATCCCAGGAAGTTACCAACATTCCTAATAAATCCCCTTATCCCTAAAGTAAACATAGTAACTTTTGGATTTCTCATCTCCTTTGACCTAGTTGGCTCAAAGCCAAATTTAACTCCATTTAGCACAAAATAGAACAGGGGTTCTTGTCTGTCCTATTTGCCACTTTATCCCTAGCACTTAGGACAATTACCAATACACTTTTCTTCAGTGAATGGATTCTTGTTCCCAGTGCAAAGGACCAAATATACCCTTGCCACATGTGTAAAGCACTTGGTTTTATGCTGTCACATGTTAAATTTCAGGGATGGGCTCTCATTTTTGCCAAACACCATATGAACCCTATTTGTCTCATGTGTTAGATGGGCCTAGAATACCCGGTTTATTTATTAAATTGTTTTAGCCCCTTTAGCATTGTCTGTGAGACCCAGACTACTAAGTACCTGGCCTGCCAGTTCCTCACTTCCTTATTGCCATAGGTCCTCAACCCATTTTCTGGTGGAGACTCACCAATTAAAAAAATAAAAGAAAAGAAAAACCTTGGACTCTGTATGTGAGACTAAATAATTTCAGAGATCACAGCCTTCTAGATCCTTCTCCATCTAGATGTGACTTCCTGGTTTTCATAGTATAATTCTGTATTGGCTGTGCTTATATTGAACATAGTACCTTCCTTCTCTCCCATCCTAAATGCAGTCCCAGAGTTAGAAATCCCACTTACCAGCATCACCATGTTTCTGCACAGCAGATATACCCTGTAATCTCTGGGACAGAAAATGGTACTCCCACTGTCACCCTTCAGAACACTTCACCCAGGAAATAGTTATATAGAAAGAACAAATCCATCTAAAAGCAACCTCCTTTCCCTGCGGCTGAGGGCTGAAGAGAACTGTTTTAAAGCCTTTAGGTCTCCAGGTTACCTCTGTGCTCCTCAGCTTCTGCTTCTGTAGAGAACACACATATTCTCAGAGGACTAAAGCCACATGGTCTCCACCCTGTTAGGCTGTGATCACAATCATGGCTAGAATTGTGTTAGTCTAGGTTGGATCTTCTTCCATGTGTTTTCACTAGCTAAGAGGTTTAGCTTCACTGAAACCCTCCACAGCAGATCCCTGAATCGATGTCATTTTGTCATAACACTGCTGTGATGCCATGAGAATTTAACTCCTACTTATATTGATTGGCCTGTGGTATAATTGGTTTTGTGTCATTTTGCCTCAGTTCCAAGCACCTATTGACAATATTAAGTGAGGACATACTAGCACTACACTCAGTGAGCTCCTAATCTCACTGTGGGTATTTGCAGGCAAGAACTAACCAGCACTTAGTACCCTGTCTGTTGTGTGGTATTGTTTAGTGAAATCCCCCCTGGAGATAGGTTCTGTCAAGAACAATAGTGGGTATGAGGTTTACCCTACAAGCAAGTTAACAAGTTAACCGGTTATAGTTTCAGGGATGCTGGTAGAAAGCATGAAACTCCTGGGTCAGAGACAAAAATAGCATATTAATCACAGCAATAGTGGCAGCTAGCGTATTTGCATTATTTTAAAGACAGTTTCCCAAGACCTGCTTTCCACAGGGCAACATGAAGAGGGCCAGTTAACTCCTATGTATGAAGAACTCTGAGCTTAGGGACACTGAATCTTTTTTTTTTTTTGCAGGATTTTATAGTTTTATTTAATGCAAATAAAACTTTCTCATCAGCTCTTGACTCATTTTCTTCATTTCTCAGCCTGACATTAAAATTGGAGACTCATGGCCAGCGGGGCCGCTCTTTCCTCAATGGCTTTGCTTGTAGCGGATGGAAAACCATTACGAATAATTCCTGCACAGTAACAAATTGTGGCACTTTTTTTTTTTTTTAATTTTATTGTTGTTGTATTACATCCATCCCTTTTTTGCTCCCCTCTGTCCCCCTCCCCACCCACCCTTTCCCCCCAAAGTCAATCCCACCTGTTGTCCATGTCCATGGTTCCTTTATACTAGGTTCTTGTCTAAGCTGCTCCCCTTCTTTGCCTCTGCCTCCCCCCTCCCCCCTACCCCTTTCCTCCTGACCAC
>PVIW01001336.1:161121-311779 GCA_004026585.1 Noctilio leporinus | reverse complement strand
TTTCTATTTCTGTGAAGTCTGTCATTGGTATTTTAATTGGGATTGCATTGAATATGTAGATTGCTTTGGGTAGTATGGACATTTTAATGATGTTAATTCTTCCCATCCACGAACATGATATATGCTTCCATTTATTTGTGTCTTCCTTGATTTCTTTCTTCATTGTTCTGTAGTTTTCTGAGTACAGGTCTTTTACCTCTGGGAATATTTATTAAGTAAATTCTATGTGCTAGTCCTTGTTCTAAGGACCTTATGGGTGTAACTCATTTATTCTTCGCAATAACACTAGGAGATAGGGTCTATCATTATCCTCAGTATCTACAGGAAAAATGTAAAGGACGGAAAAAGCATGTATTATGTTCCAGTTTCTCAGTAGTGGGTGGTATAGCTGGAATTCAAACTAAGGACATCTAGCTCTAAAGCTCATGCTCCTGACTTATGTGTTAGAACAGGATATGAAAACATTAAAACATTCCTGCAAAAAGAAATGTTGAATCCCCCATTTTGGCAAACAATGGGCACAGGCCATCAAATTATAGTGTGATACTGGGCAAATTACTGTCTTCTCTGGGCCTTAGTTTTCTCAGAAGTAAATAAAGCTAAATCTTTTAATGTCTGCCTGTTCTAGTCTGAAATGCAAAGAGCTCTTTCAATTTGGGTTTGGGTCAGAATTTAGCTACAAAGATTTCCTGAATTCCAAGCATGTGCCAAGCACTGAGTTTAATCCTTCCTAGGAATACATGAAGAGACACAAATGAAGTCAAGCAAATAGAAGACAGTATGATAGATGCGACAGTAAATGAGTATGTGCACAGAAGAGGGGTCAACTTTACCTTGGGGTATAGGTGGGAGCCAAAAAAGGTTCTAGAGAATAGCTGACATCTGATCAAGGTTTTGAAGAATGGCAAAGAATTCACTAGTTAGATAAGTGGTAAAGGACCTTCCGGGTAGAGAAGATAACACATTGAGAAGGTAGAAATGTATGTTCTGGACCTGACAGGCAGCTCACTATGACTGGATGATAAAATGTAAGGGGAGACGCAGTAGGGAATGAGACAGAGAACTGGGTAGGGGCCAGATGACAGGGATGTGGGGCCTGGCTAAGGAATTCAAACAGAGTGACAAGGTTAAAAAAAAAAAAAAAAAAAAAAAAAGACATGAATTTGTTTTCTGGTTTTTAAATATATATACAAGCATGATCAGTTGTGCAGACATTATTGTGGAATCAAGTTACTCATCAAAAATGACATCCGAGACTGAAATTGCTTCCAGTGTACTGACAAACTTTAACTCCCTTTTTCCTTCATATTCACATGGAAGCCCGGTACATTGTAATACTTCTTTTAAAACTACAATTCCACTTATGTTGTCATTTAGATAAATTGTTCCAATTACGGGTAAAAGATGGTGCAAATTGCAACCTCCTAGCGGGCTGAGAAGAAGAGGTTGAGAACGGTCTGTTCTCCTAGGCTCTGACTTGGCAGTTGCTTCCAGGTTCATAGCTATTCAAAGGGAAACAAGGACAAGGAGGTTCTAGGGGAGCTGCCCAGCATGTGCAGAGATGCTGGGAAGAGCTTGCTGACAGCTCAGGCATCCCACAGGGGACATCTGGACCTTGTTCATTTGTCAAGAGTTAAACAGGATGATTGTGCTGCTCAACACAGCAAAATTATGGAGAAAACGTGTCTTAAATTTCTGTCAAGTAAATACATAGTGGACATGTAAATGTAGGACATTCAAGTTAGTTTTATAAATTCATTCATTCGATCAAAAGCAAATGTTAATTAAGGAAGCAAGTATATTAGAACTTAGGTTCTGGTTGTGGTTCAGCCATTTGCTTATTGTGAGTCCCTGGAAAAATTAATTAATCACTTGTGCCCCAGTTTCCTTTCATTACTTCAACTAAACTAAGAGAAGTAAGATAATAATAGTAGCAATACCTATGTATTAGGGGTAGGAAATAAGGGGACTGACTTAAGAGCTATTTAGGGTTTGGAAGCAACCAGAAACAAATTTATTAACCATATAAATGGGGAATAAGGGAAGAACTCTAGAAAGGTCCCCAAAGCCTTGATCTAGGACTAGTTATAAAACAGGAGAACAGAGCAAGGAAGTACTGAAGAAGTATGTACTAGGGCTGTTATGTGCAAGCCATGCCCAAATAGGAGCAGATATTCTCAGAGCAGAGGCATACTCTTACGCGTAGGTCGTTTAGAAGGAACATACAACAGCCTCATAATTGGCAAAATGAATTCGGGAGGCTATCGGGACTCACTGAAGAAAAAAGAGCTCAGGGAAGGTGGGTGCAATCACAGCAGCCAGTCGTTGATTAGGAAGTGGAGGATCAAGTCTAATTTCATTAAGTCTAGCTTCTACAGCTATTTTTAAGATGTGGGAACTAAGGTTTAGAGTGGGACAGTAACAGGCCCAAGCTCACACAATGCATTAATTAGAAGCAGACTCAGGACTAGAAATGTGGCTCTCTTTCTGCCACGCTGGGCTCTGGGCTCCTACAGAGAATGGAACAAGAAAGCCCTCTGGCATGTTGCAGCCTATCAGCTCTACAACAGGGCCTGGGCTAGTATGTCTTTCTTATTTAAAAAATAAAACCTCTTGGGCCCTGGCTGGTGGCACAGTGGATAAGGCGCCAGCCTGCGAAACCAAAGGTCTCTGGTTCGATACCCCAGCCAGGGCACAAAACCAGGTTGCAAGCCAGGTCTCCAGCCAGGTCTGTAGCTGGAGGCAGGTGAAAGGCAACCATACATTGATGCTTCTCTTCCTCTCTGCATCTCTCCCTTCCCCCTCTCTCTAAAAATAATAAATAACATCTTTAAAAAAATTTTTTTTAAATAATAAAACCTCTTTGAACCTCAGTTTTCTCATATGTCTATCATATGCCCTCTTGGAAACTCACAAGGTGCATTAATTTTTGAAAAGACTGAAAGTGGTTTAAACTAACATGTTCCACAATCTGAGACATGCAGGAACCACACTGAGAGATGCAAAGCTCATAACTTGGCCTGAGGTGGAAGATGAAACAAGTTAGGGATGTGTTATGCCTTAACTGTGTCCAAAGCAGTGAGGAGGAATTACTCAGGGGGAGGCAAGAAATGGGGAAGGCCTTAAGAGCAGAGGATACATAAATGTGCCACAACATGGAACCAGCAGTATTTCACAGTGGACAGCGAGCAAAGGAAAGCAGTGGAAGATGAGGATAAAGAGGTAAATACAGTCCACATCTGGAAGGGCTTGCAATATCATAATAAAGAATTTGGGAGAACTTCTACTTCTGGCTGAAACAGAATAATGGAATTGAACTGATCCTCCTTCCTGAAAACTATAAAACCCTATGAAATATATTAAAAATGATTTTTTAAAACATTGAGCACCAGGCACTGAAGACCAGTGATTATTGCAGTGATCACTAATGTGGTAACCATAGGACGGCTCCAGCCTACACTCTGAGAGTTTCCAGACCCTGGCTCAAGGAGGAAAACCCAACCTGAGTCTGGCAAAGTCCCTGAGTTAAGGTGACAAATCACACAAGGACCAAGGTGGCTGGAGTTTGCAGGTCAGGGAAGTGGAGAGGACAGAGCTAAAGGGAGAAAATACTCTGGAGATCTGTCAAGGCTTCCCCTTGAGTATTCAGCAAAGAAGTGACCAACACATGTATGTGAGAAAACTAAGACCAGGGAAAGCATCATTTGAGAGGGTTAGTGAGAACAGTGCCTGATACTCACAAAGGGTAGGAACAGTTCCTATTGCCACCAGTTAAACTGGAAAACCTCATAATTTACAGACATTTGGATAGAATACTCAGAAGGGACTTGTCTCAATAGTAGGGAATATTAGCCCTAGGCCCAAAAAGGATCTGGCCCCACTAATTAATTTAAATGCAAGACCTGAAAGGACCAAACTACTTCCAAGTAACTTAACTGCTTCCCAGGAGAAAGTTCAACCACATTTATAGGAATACAGAAATGTCTACAACCCAACAGGGTAAAATTTTGCTATCTAATAAATGACTTTTGTCTAATAAAAAAATTACAAGACATAAAAAGAAGCAGGAAAATATATTTCATAGTGAGGGGAAATGTCATATCAAAATGAACCTAGAATTGATACAGATGTTAGCATTAGCATAGAAAGACATTAAAATAATTATAACTGTATTCTTTGTGTTCCAAAAGTTAAAAAGGGGACATGAAAGATATTTTTAAAAAATTGAAACAAATTTCTATAAAAAAAAGTACAATATCTGACATTAAAACATGCATTAGATGGGAAAAATGATAAATTAAATACCAGAGATGAAAAGATTAATGAATTTTAAAATATAGCAATAGGACCTATCTTATTTAAAAGAAATATATATAGTGGCTCAGTGGATAGGCACCAGCCTGCGAACCCAAAGGTCACTGGTTCGATTCCCAGTCAGGGCACATACCAGGTTGCAAGCCAGGTCTCCAGCTAGGTCCGTAGCTGGTGGCAGGTGAAAGGCAACCATACATTGATGTCTCTCTTCCTCTCTGCCTCTCTCCCTTCCCCTCTCTCTAAAAATAGTAAAATCTTTAAAATAAATAAGTAATAGAAGAAACATATAGAAAAGAAGGTACTCACTCATCCACAATTAACAAAGTATCAGTGAGCTGTTAGAAAACTTCAATAATCCTAATATAAGTAGAATTGGAATCCATAAAATGGGAAATTAATGGGAAAATATCTAAACAATAGTGGATGAAAAATTTCCAAATTTGATGAAAGCTATATATCTGCTAACCCCCAAAACCTGAATGAACCTTCAAGTAAAAGAAATGTAAAGAAAACTATACCAGGGCCCATCATAATCAAGTTGTTTAAAGCCAGTGATAAAGAGAAAATCTTGAAAGTAGCCCTGGTGGGGGTGGTATGGAAAACACATTATATACAGAAAAACCACGGTAAGATTGAAAACAGCTTTCTCCTAGCAACAATGAAAATAAGAAGATAATGAATCAACATGTTTGACATACTGAAAGAAAAAATCTTTCAAGCTATAGTTCTTTTCTACCAAAAATATCTTTTCTAAATTATAGTAAAAATTAAGGGTTTTCAGACACAAAAAGTTACAAGTTCATTATTAGCAGACTCATACTCAGAGACATGGTAAAGGAAGTCCTCCAGGTAGAAGAAAATTAATACCAGATGGATATCTAGATCTACCATAATGAAATTAAGGCCATCAGAAACAATAGTCATATGAATAAATATTTAAGGCTACTTCTTATTATTTAAATAATTTTAAAAGACAATTCACTGTTAAAACAAAACAATGTAGTACAGGGTTTATGAAAAATGTAGAAGTAAAATGTACGGCAAAAAAAGTGCAAAGGCTGAAGAGAAGAAATGGAAATATGCTATTTTGGGGGTTCTTATACTATACAGGAAGTAGTAAAATGTCACTTGAAGGTAGCCAATGATAGTTAAAGATGAATACTACAAATCTTAAATAAATGACAAAAATACAGCAGTGCCCCCTTAGCCACAGGCAATTATGTTCGAAGACCCCCAGTGGATGACTGAAATTTCAGATAGTATCATACCTATATATACTATGTTTGTTTTTTCCCTACACAGAGGTGCCTATGATACAGTTTAATGTATAAATTAGGCAACTTCATGCATAGAAGATTCATTCTAATGTATATCTTAGCAGTCTCAGCACAAAAGTTTTTCTCTTTTCTTATTAAATTGAGAACGTTCACCTTCTCACTTAAAGGAAGTGGTTTATAGCTTCTCTTGGCATATCCAAATTGCCAGCATCACTGCTCTTGTGCTTTGGGGGTAAAATAAGAATTACCTGAACATAAGCAGTACAAGACCACAGCAGCTGATCTGATAATCTAGGCAGCTGCTGAATGACTAATGAGTAGGCAGCTTAAAGTGTGGCCACACTGAATAAAGGGATGACTCGCGTCCTAAGTGGAATGGAGTGTGATGGTGTGAGAGTCCATCATGCTACTCACATGGCACATGATTTAAAACTCCATTCAATAACAACAGAATGTGTGTTTTTCTAAAGTATATGCAGAACATTTTCCATTATCGACCACATTCTGGGCCATAAAACAAAACTGATAGAATCTGCAGAAAAGCTACAAGAACTACTAAGTGAGTTTAGTGAGGTTGCAAGATAAGATACAATACTTTTAAAAGACTGAAAATATACTCATACCCAGGGATCCTAATGTGGTTCCATGAACACACCAGACCATTTACACATCATGCTCCATCTAGAATGTTCTTGCTTTCCCTTTCCTCATGCAGTCCCCTTCCCACCATGCCCTTAAGACATCCTGATAAAGATAGAGCTTATCTTTCAAGACTTAAGTCAAATACTGTCTTCTCCATAAAACCTTTCCTGGTCCACCCTCCCACTCTGCAACCTCAGAAGATAAAGTGTGTACATCCTCTGAGTGCTGTAGCCACACACCTGAAATAGAAGCCATCTCTATCTTTTTAAAAGGCCAGTAGATGAGCTACTTGAAGACAGAGATTTTTTCTTATTATTCCTTGAAGTTAAGTGGTTTCTTATTTATTCCTTAAAGTCAAGTGGATAAATGCGTATCTTCTCCACTACTGTAACTAACAACTGATGTCTAACTACCTGTGCATGTTCCTGTCTCCTTCACCAGGTTGGGGGCTCCTTGTGGGTAGCTATTGTGTCTGACTTTTCTTTGATCTTAACACAATGCCCAGCCTATGGAAGAAGACCCTTTAGGTGTATGTGCTGACTAAATGCCTGGAGAAGAGTGTGGGGAGGGACTTTAAATATTCCGGAAGAGAATATTTTAAAGGCCACATGCTAAGGTCGATAACAAATGAAAGACAAAATAAGTCTCTAGACAGCAAGAAGATTACTTTCAGCAATCTCTGTTTGGAGGGAAATATTCCACCTTCGGCACCAACCTGTCGGTCAATATTGAGAACCTGTGGCAGGGACAAATCATGCTGTTCTATCTTTTCTCAGCCAAGTTAAGAAATCTCTAGCATCTCGATAAAGTGTGAGATAAGGGAGTGGGGAATTCAATTCAGAAGGGCTCCATCACTCCTCGCGGAGGCACTCCCAGGCACGGGACTAGGCAGTGGAGAGGAGCAGGCGTGCCAGCATCAATACCTCATTATTGCTGCTCCACTGGCCTGAGAGGTCAGCACAGAAACAAGCGTCCCGGGGGAAATTTATCTAGGGAGCAGTGATTCTGCCTTTCAGCATGTTGATAAACTATCTCTGTTCACAACCCTGACAAAAAAAAAATGGGGCTATTTATTTAGTCCAAAAAATTCCACAGCATGGGAGGAACCTTTAGAGATCTTGGGGCCAGGTTCTCTCTCTGGCAGTGAGGGGGCGGAGGCAGGGTCCTGGATGTGGCTACCCTCCCCATCTCTCCATGCAAATGCTACAAATCCTTTAGATTTCAGCGATGCCTAAAGGGTGAAGAACAGGCATGTTCTTTGAGGCTCGTGACAAAACATTTTACTCGCATACCTGCCTCCCCCTTATGTGCCTTTCAGCCCCAGTGCACACTCACTCATCCTGTTCTTGCACACCTCCTTACCTTTGCTTGTGTCATCCCCGCTGCCTACGGTGGCATTTCCTTCTTTTGCTGTATGGAAAATTCCTAGTCATCCATCAAAGCCTCGTACAAATATTGCTTCTTCTTCAAAATATTCCTGGATGTTCCAAGGCAGAACTATTTCCTCCCTGTATCATGCTTTTAGCACTTTTTACATGTGTCAGTTATAGCACAGGTATTTGCTGTAACCAGATATATGAATACATTCATGTCTACATGGTAGTTATGTTATTTGAAAGAGTGATCTCTAGGTAATATGGTCAAGTGTATATTAAAGGCAAATACCTTATTTATGCAGCCCACACTTGGTCATAGTAAGTACCCAGAATGATATTACTGCCCCAAGAACCTGCACATTTTTCCCAAGTAGAATAGTCAAGTCATAACTACTTATTTATAGCAGAAACATAGGATATATAGCTTATTTGTGATGCTTAAAGTATTTTGCATGAAATCATTAATCAAATTTTACTTAAAACATATTAATTAATATATAGTCATTAAGACATTAACAGACAACGATGTATTTACTACAGAAACTCTCAGTAGATGGGTTCTGTAATATAACATTTCATTTGCATAATTTGACCAGGTACATTATATGCAATTCAACATTTATATAATCCCTGTTTGTAGCATGATCAGGAAAAAGCAAAACCCATGCAACTCAGGCAACTGTCTTGAAACACAAACTTTAAAAAAATAAGAATTTTCAAGCACACTTTGAGTTGCAAAAGACACTCATGAGTCTCTTTCACTTGGACACTTCCCTGCCTCTCCACTTAAACCTAAATTTCCAATTCCTGAGCCCAGCACGTTAGGGCTTTCCCAAGCGGGCCTCCGTGCACCTTCCTCCCCCTTCTCCGGAAGTCCAGCCCTGAAGAGCCCTGTGCCACACAGACCTGCTCTTCCTCCATGTGTGCTCTGCTCCCTCCACCCTTCACCTGCTAAAACCAGTTTTTCCTTCAAACTGCAGTGCCAGTGTCATGTCAGCTGATGCCTCCAGATTCGTCAGGTGCTCCTTCTGAACTTTTAGGCTCCCCTCTGTCACAGCACAAACCACAGAGAAGAATGAACTTGCCATGTTTGTGTAAGATGGTTACAGTAACTAGATCTCAGTGGTTGAGTGAAGAGAAAAGAAGTAGGGGAAATATGCAGAGATCAGGTCTTATAGGAGTTCACTGGTCTTATTAAGAACCTTAAATTTTTACTCTAGTTAGAAATCATTGAAAGGTTTTAAGCAGGGAGTAGCATGGACTGGCTGCCAAAGAACTGACTCTATGGGACAAGAAGCAGGAAGGTTAGTCAAGGGCTGTTTCAGTGATCCAAGCAGAATGTGATAGTGACATGCACCAGGGTTATGACAGAGAAAATGGAGGAAGGTGATTGGATTGCAATATATATTGGATGTAGAATTGGTAATGGACTGCATGTGACATGTGAGGGAAAGAACTTAATGACTGGCCTCTAGGTTTTTACCTGAGCTATTCACTATGATGGAGAAGACTCAAGTTTCTGTCCTGAATGTATTTATTTTGACATTATGCCTATTAGACATCTGGATAGAGAGGCTGTGTAAGCAGGTTTATTATACTAGTCTAGAGGTTAGGAGAAGTTAAGGCTGAAAATGTAGATATGGAACTCATTAGTATTTAGTTGACATTTAAAGCTATGGGACTAGATTGGACTATTTGGAGAATGAGTATAGCTAGAGAAGAGAAGAGAAGGCAGAGTGGCCAAGGAACTCAAACAGCCAAAGTATGGTAGGGCAGGAGCCATCAAAGGGTCCTGGGGAAGGATGGCCACTGAAGAGGAGACTGAAGAAGAGAAGTAGAAGAAGGACCTAGTGAGTGTGGTATCTTGGCATCCTAGAGAAGAAAACATTTTAAGAAGGAAGCTATGAGTTGAGTGTATGGAATGCTGCTAGGAGGTCTGGGAACATGAAAACCGAGAAATGACCATCAGAATTGTCAGGATGTTGATCTAAGATGATCTTGACAAAGACTATTTCAGAGGAACACTGAGGATGGAAGCTCAGTCTGAATGGAATGAGAAGAGTGATGCATGGTGAGGGGGTGGAAAGAATGAATATAGATAGTAAGTCATTAGAGAAGTTTTCTTTTTTTTTAACATAACTTTCAAGTGTTTTGTGTTTTTTGATATCTTTCTTTTTTTAATTTAACTTTATTGTTTTATTACATCCATCCCCTTTTTCCTTCCCTCTGCCCCCTTCCCCAGAGAAGTTTTCTTATACAATGAGCTACAGAAATAGGTTGTAGCCAGAGAATCTCAATCTCTCTCAATCTCTGTCTGTCTGTCTCTCCCTCTCTCCATTAAGCATCAGCTAAGTAAACCTATTTGACTCCATCTTCCCAGTGTTTAAAACAGTACCAAGCATACAATAAGCACTCTGTAAATGGTTGCTGAATATGCCAATGACCAAACAAAATGGCACATAATCTGGCCCCATGAACTGGGGAACCTTCTTAACTCAAAAGGAAGAGCTCTTAAGTCTTAAACTAAAATCCTGGATCTGTCATCTGCCATCTTCTAAGACCCTGAAAATCCTGCATTTTTGTATCCATAAAATGGGAATGAAATGCCTTCCTCACAAGAATATTACAAAAGCCAACCAAATACTACATATAACGCCCTTGGCACAGAGCCTGGAACATAGTAACTGATAAATATGGATATTGCCACCAATGGTAGATATTGCCATCATTGTTGCCACTTCTACTAATATTGGTCATCATCAAATTCATCCATGTGTTTCCCCATATAGATTACAAATGGCTATAAAGTAAAAGACTCTGTCTTAAGAGCCCTTCCTATCAGGTTTCTGTTTGAAATGGTAGTAGCAGATCAACTCCTTTGGGTGATCCAAGGAAAGAAAAAACCCGTTTGGTTGGGCAGTCAGAGAAAGGTTAAAGCCAAGTCATTTGAAGCCTAAAACCAAACAATTTCATGTTTATCTGCATTTTAAAAGGTACAATTGCATTAGTTATCCCTTCCTACCTTTACAAGAGCTTGCGGGTAGACATTTTTCTCTCAATTTCATAAGTAAAAAAAAATGACTGGTTCAAAAGAATGCCTGAATGTAAATGCTCTGTGCCTCCTCTACTTTCATTTTTTAAAAAACATGTCATACGAAGCACAAAAGGGAAAGAAACTGACAATAGATATGAGGAGCCCATCTAGTTATACCTACTCACTTGACCTCACATTGCAGAAGTGGTCTGTCATATATCTCCCTAAGTCTCTTCTCCCCTATTTTTGGACATATGGTTAGGTCACATTTCCTTATGGGCATACCCACTATAGCGAAGTCTAGCCATGTGACTAAGTTCTGATCAGTGGAATATAAATAAAAATAAGGTGTGCAACTTCAGGTCTAAGCTTTAAGGTATCAGGCTTGCTCTCTCTATCCTCTTCTTTCTTCTTTCCACCAGCTAGAACCCTGGAGCACATGAATTTGACCATGCATTCACAACGCCAGAGGTGCCGGTGAAGCACGGCATTGGAAAGAACACAGGATCCTGAATAACTGTGGAGAGTACAGCTGGCTTCTAACCTTGACCTTTCAGTTCAGAACCAGTTGGTGAAAGAGAGTAAACTGTGGTGTTCTTTAAGTCACCACATTGTTGGCTTTCTTTGTTACAGCAGCCTGTCCTTACCTCTGCTGAACATATACGGACATACACTTGAGAAGACAGTTGCAGACGAGGAGGCTCAGGGGAACATGGCCGCAGCCTAAAGATCTTTCCATGGTTCTTCTGAGGTGGAAGAAACAAAAAAGCGCCACATGGCCCCAAAAGTAGAACCAGGACAGACACATGACTGAGACCCTGAGATAGAGTTCACGGGCATGAAAGGAAGACATCCTTCTGAGTTGTTCTAACACAGAGAGGCAGGTCTTTCGATATAATAAGGAATCTGTCAGTCCAGGTACGTGAGCAGGGACTGGATGACCTACTGATAAAAATGCTATAGTCAGGGCTCAAGCTTTGTTGTGGGGTTGAACTAGATGACCTTTAAGGTCCCTTCCATTCCTGACAGTCTAGACTATAGAGGAAAACAAATCTCATTCAATTAAGGGCCTCAGAAAAGCAAGTGATGATTCACTGATGTAGAAGCTGGCTGTGCCTGGAGTTCAATTGCCCTAATAATCATCATCATCACAGAAGTTCTATTGGCTTTTTCCCCCTTTGATTAAAGTCCTTAGAAATACCTTCAGGCTCCCTTCCAAACAAATGGCCCATTACAGAAACTCAATTTTAATCTGATCTCTCCTTCGGTAATTACATTCTTAGTCAGGGGAACAGGACATTCACTTAATGAAGGGGACGAGGCTCAAAGGATAAGCACGGCAAATGTCTAAAAGTGAAGAGAATGCATTTGGCATGATATGCCTCCATCAAAGCACATTAGAAATATGCTGTGCAGTGTGGAAAAAGCCCTGGCTTGGAAGGCAGGAAGCCTGGGTCCTATTGTGCCCTTGACCCTGACTCACCTTCTCTCTCTCACTAGTCTCTGCACCCCTCCCCATCCCCACTAAATCCATACCCCACAAAGCAGCCTGAAAAACTCAAAAAAAAAACCCAAAAACCCCAGATTATAATCAAGATTTTTCTATGCTTTAAATCTTTTCTTGAATCCCCATTTTAAAAATAAACTCTAATATGATCTATAAGGCCTTCAATCCCCCTGGCCCGGGCCCTGTGTGCCTCTTTTCAGTACCAACAGGGTCTATCTGAGCCATGCTTGGCTTCTTTCAATTCCTAGAAATAGATTCTCTCTTTCCTAAGTCTCTGCATATGCTCTTTGTCAGGAACACTTCTCTGATTTCCTGTTTCTCTGGTTAGCTTCTATTCATCTATTGAATGTCAGCTTCTTCTCAATTTTATTTAAAAGTGCTTATAAAGCACTTACCGTGTGCCAAATACTGTGCTTCATAAATATTAACTAATTTCATCCTCATCAGAGCTCTACAAGGTAAGTGTTGTTATTATTCCTATTTTACAGATGAGGACGCTGAGACCCAGAGACATTGTGTAACTTGTCCAAGGTCACAGCTAGTGACCTATGCAACTAGTAAGTGGCAAAGAGAGGATTCCAACTCAGGCAGCCTGGCTTCAGAGTCCACGTTTTTAACCTCTATGTATGTTGAAGCATCACTTCCTCAGGGAGACCTCCCTGGCCAGGCAATCTCCCCTCTGCATACAGTCTGTTCCACTGTGATCACTGTACATCATCCCAGTATGAATAAGTATGTTACGCCATCTTCCCTGCTAGACTGAGAGCTCTGGGAAGACTGGATCCCATTTTAATTATTCATCATTTTTACCTCCAGGTCCCGGAACAAAATGGAACTCAGTAAACAGCTTTTGAATGAATTAATGGACATGTGAATAAAACTCAGTCTCAACAGGTAAAATGAGGAATTTAATCTTGGTCTTTGTTTTTTCCTATTGCTTTGAATAAGAAAAGAGTCCTAAATTCAGAAGCTGGTTTTGATACATGGTAGAAAAATGTCATAGTGCAAGCCACTTAAACTATTTGAACCTTAGCTGTTCCCTTTGGATTAAATTTGGATTAAATGGCTTTAAAGATTCTTTCAGCTCTAAAACATCTCAAGTGTTTATAACAAATGCATATTTTGGGTGGTTATATACAATTTGGATATTTGCCTTAACATTGTCTTCTGTGGCCTGGTGTAAAATCCGTATTTACCACTACGAACAGAAAGCAATTTTTAATTTTCAGGCTAGAGTGAAATGAAGGGAATTTAAGGGGAACAGAAGGCAGCAATAGTGAAATGGAAAGAACACAAAAGTGAGAGACAAAAACTAAGAGGTGAGTGCTAGGATCTGTCACTTGCCAACAATATCACCTAGAGAAGTCACTTGATCAATAAGTTTAGATTCTAAATTGGACTAAGTGTATTCCTTACAGATACTGCTTTTTCTTTCTAACATCATGCTTGAGTTTTCAGGAGCATGCAGATCTGTTTTCTTCAAGGAAGCTTCCGTGGCTTAAAGTTCTGAGTCTTGTATCCTCCTCCCTTTTCCTGTCCATCCCGGAGAGTCAAAGAAGGAACCAAAGAGTCAGAAGGTACAACGTAAACTATCAAATCATGGGATCTCAAACTAGCTCCTATCAACCTGAAGTCCTCAAGTGACAAGTAGTTATTTACCCCTTACTGCATGTCAGATTCCATACAAGAACTTGGGCAAGACCCCTAGCTATTGTTATTTAGTGTTCTCACCTATAAAATGGAAACATTTAAGTATAAATGCGGGCAATTAGAAACACCCAGGGACTGAGAAGGGAGGTTCTAACCTTCCATTTGACGTGGTCCTTTGGTAGGAAAGTCCTCTCGGTGGCCATCTTTGCGGTGAGCTCTGGTTCCCCCATCATAGTAGTGGCATCATAATCTAACAGGCTTCCAAACCAGAAACCAGTTCTCCTCGACCCCATCCCAATCCTCTCTTTCCACAACCCATTGGCCACCAAGGACTGTCAATTCCAATTCCTGAGTATTTCTTTTCAACAATTCAACTCTCACTATTTGCCCATTTCCTCATCTTTAGTCAAAGTTACTCTAACAGTCTCATTTGTCTTCCCATACCAGTCTCTCTCACCAGAGAGATCTTAAACTCAAGTTTGACCATATTATTCCCTTGTGTAAGCACCATCAACCCCCTTGTGTGTGGTTATAAGAATCCCCACAACATAAACCCCACAAGAATCCCCACAACATAAACCCCACAAGAATCCCCTCCACAAACCTGGATTGGCAGTTTGGCTGCCTACCACTATCCTACCATTAACACCTAGGGAAGTCATCTAGCCCCTGTACTTCTCTGTTTCTTTATCTGTAAAATGAGATAATAATCTCTACCTTATAGGGTTTTGGTAAAGATTACATGAAATAATGTGTTTAAGATGCTTAGTATAATTTCTGGAACATAGTTGGAATGTAATAATTATTGTTTCTTTTTTTAATTAATAAATCTTATGTATAACTGAGCAAGGGAAGTACAGATAATGGTAACAATCATGGGAAAGACCAGGAAAAAAGAGATATGTAAACAGCCTTCTATGCAGGTTCAGAGTCAGGAGTCATAAACACTGACTGAGAAGTGACAGAAGAAGGGAGTACCTGATCTAGATTTTGAATGGTCTCACCTGCAAAGAGAATGGCTACCTTCGGTAGAGTTTGCTGCCCTACTTTGATAGTTGATTTTCTCTGTCCCTTTCTGGGGCTTTGTTCACTGAAAATTAAAATAATTAACATGGAGTTTCTGTTCTCTAAGCTTTGGTGATGCACTTGTTCCACCCATAAAACAAAAGGCTTATTTTCCAATATAATTGATTCCTTAATCTTCAGAGACTCAAACATTCTCTCCCTACCTTCAAAACAATAGAAAATTAAAAGAACAATTTCTCTTTACTTTCTAAATCTTGGCAACCTAAAGTAGGAGAGTGAGAGAGAGAGAATATTAAGGTCTCATTGGTTTCAATTCTCAACAATGTAATGTGTAATTTTTCTAGTTGGAATTTTAAGAACTCTTATTATTTAATCTGTTATTTTTTCTGTTAAAGTACAGTCTTCCTTAAGAGCAAAGAGATTAATGGTTTCAAATTCTAGCACGCTGACCTTTATTCTACATTAAAATGCTTATTTGAAACCATTCTGCCAGGGCTCCCATAAGCCATTTAGTATTGAACATCGAAGGAAATATAAAGTTTAACGCTCACTCCATTCAAGAGGCAGACTTTCAGAAATAAAAATAAGCTTTTGTAATGTGCATGTCGAGGTGCATGGGAGATGCTTTGTTGATTTTGTGCACAGACCAGGTGAGCAAAGGCTTGGCTTGGTTAGGGCCTGTATCTTCTGTTCAGCCTTGACCCATGTCCAGAATGGACTGAAGCAAGGCCACTTCCTGCTCATTTCCCTATCACAAAAGCATGCACTTTGTCCTACAGCATGGAAGAGGGGGATAAAAAAAAAAAAAAAAAAAAGCACAAAGAATAAATGGATCAGTGAAACAGCATGGATGAGCATGCAGCTTATTGTGCTAAATGAAATAAGCCAGTCAGAGAAAGATAAGTACCATAGGATCTCATTCACATGTGAAATCTAATGAACAAAATAAACTGACAAACAAAATAGAAAGAAAGGCATGGATCCATGGAACAGACTGACAACTGTTGGGACAGTGAGGGGCTGAATGAAAGAAGATGAAGGGATTAACCAAAGAACATATATGCGTAACCCACGGCAGGCAATAATGTGGTGATGGCCAGGGGGAAGGAGGGGCGAGGGCTGGGTGGAGGTGGGCAAAGAGGGGGAAATGGGGACATTTGTAATAGAGTCAACAATAAAAATAAAGTTGATTTAATATGGGGGAAGATAAAAAGGAAAGAATGCACATTTATTAACTACCTACTATGCATCAAGTATTATTTTGGGAGCTGTTTATGTGGCTTTATCCACATACAACCCTTGGCTCAAGTAGGAGTGATTCTCCACCCTCCCTCAACTCCAGCACCATACCACTGACTCCTTAGCTGCATGGCCCTTCTCACCTTCCACTATAGTTACTAATGTATGAGTCTTGCCTCCTACATTAGACTATGTGGCTTTCTTTCAAGGTGGGCACAAGCGATACTTTAACCATTACTCTGTTCCCTGAGAGCCAGGTTCATATTTAGTGCCTGGTACTTTTGAATTCTGTTGAAATAATCACTGGAAGTTACAGTCCTGTCTGTTCAAAATCTGACCATCAGCTCCATTAGCAATACAGTCCAAACAAGATGTTTTGCTTGGTTCCCTACAAAGCTCTTGGAGCCAGATGTGGGCAGACATCCATCTCGCCTGCTTTCCTGCCCTGCCCTCTGGGACTTAGACTATTCACTGAGTTTGATAAAATTCCAGAGTCTCTAAATACTCTAATGAGTCCCTTATGCCATCATTTAAAATGTGTGCTAATTGGCACCAACTCAAAAGACTAACATCTCGTTTCCACTATGTATCAGGGCCTGGGCCTCCATTCGATCTACCTCCCTCACTCAGCATAACACCCACACCCATATGTGGGATCCTCCATATGAAGTGATAGCTTTCTTGGCAGAGCTCTTATTGTCCACTGTTTGGGGTCACCCCCCTCCTCCCCCCTCAACATGAGATGAACAAATTCAACCAGCAGGAGATTCCTATCATTGGACACATGGCATTCCCAGGAATAGAGTAGGAAAACAGATAAAGGGACAAAGTCCTGACAGAGTACTCTGTGACACTACAGGTATGAATGTTTTGAAAAGAGCACCAGAATGAGTAGAATGAAATTACATATAAAAAGCATCCCTCATAAAGCTGGACCAGAGCAAGTGCTCAGTGAATGAGTCACAGTGCTTAACATGTCATCCTACAAACTTAGAGAAAGTATCTTACCTACGCCAGGCCCTAGACTGTACACTAGGGACACAGTGATGAATCAGATCCAGCCCTTGCCCAGGATTAGCTCAATCTAGTAGGCAGAGAGCGAGACTGGACGTAAAATGCTAGATTAGAGGGAAACACAGAGCACTGAGGGAAACCAAGAGGACGGAGGGCCTAACTCTGCCTGAGCAGTTAAGCAAAGGCTTCAAATGATGAGACATTTAGCGTTGGTCTTTAAGAATGAGTAGAAGTTCTTAGAGTAGTTGACCTGAGAAAAAGGCCCATGGACCACTTGTACAAAGTCACATAATGTACATGTGAGGTTTATACTCTCTCCAGCATAGTAAGCAGAATGGGATGGATGGAGGCTAGTAGGCCTGGTGGTGATAGAGGAAAAAGTTTGGAGCAAGATGTTTGAGGAGCACTGCTTTTCATCTTGCATTCCAAATAAACTGTTCTGGGAATACTGGAAGTTACAGGAAGGTACATGGGCAGAGTCAAGAGAGTCAAGATTTGAAACCCCTAAGTCACAGACTTTGAACCCTGTATTTTCCAGGATGAGTATTATCTGAAAAAAGGAACCAGGTATATTTAGCGTGCAAAATCATATCACCCATTTGTTGACAAATGCAGTGCATTCATCAAAGACACAAAATTCAAAGTGACATTGAATCCAGCACTCTGAATTCCCCCCAAAAAGAATTTCAAGTGAGAAATAAACCCTCAATACATGGCGTAAGAAGCAGACAGATTAGTGGGAAGTCCAGGGCCTCTCTCTTGTGACGGCCACTCAGAGGACAACTTCCTTTGTTGTTTTGCCAGAATATAAGGATGATACAGCCATTAGTGAGCCCAAGTTCCAGATTCAAATGCTTGGTTTCCTAAAGAGTCACTGGGTACAGAAAAAAAAAAAAAAAGAGAAACATACAGATACCAGGACAGAGACACAGAGACGGGGAGAGAGAAGAAGAGGGAGAAAAAGCCCAAAAGACACAGCAGGAGAAGGTGGTAGGGGAGAACTCTGAGGGAAAGAAAATAAACATCTACTAAGAATCTGCTATAATAATCTAGGCATTACACTAGGCACTTAAAATGTAGTTCTTATAAGATGAGAAGAGAGATAAGGAAAATTTCAGTTTACTCTCACAGGATAATCCCAACCCACAGCTCTAGGAAACAGGCCTAGTCCTGGATGACTGTACTCAAAACTACTGTGGCTGCAGGTGCCTTTGAGGAAGTGCCATGTTATCCACAAGCAGAAAATACTGCTGACCTGAGCCCCGAGTTCTGCCATTCTATCTGCTCTTTCAGTTTAAGCATTTGTCTCCAGTTCCAATGTAAACCCCTGGAGGGAAGGATCTTGGAGCCCCTCTGGCTGAGTTGGAGAAAGTATGACAGCACTGAAAACAGATGACTATTTGAAGATGGCACCCTTGTGACAATATGGCTCACTTGTTACCTTGGGGGTATCCAGGAAGCCTCCCTAGAATGTGACTGCAGCAAGCTAAGGCTCATTTTTACTCATCACGAGTTCATTACAGCACACTTAGCAATGCTGAGGAATGTCCAGGAATTCTAATGAGAAGCTGACTGTGGCAGGGACAAGCTTTTCTAAAGGGCACTGAGAGTCTTGATGATCCAGAAAATAATGGCAGAACAGACACACTTTGAGGAGCCCTTTATTCTATGAAGCTGAAAGGGAGATAGCTTCACAAAACCAAAGCAACCATCCATTTAAAAAAGATTATAGGCTCCATCTCTCCCACAGAAGAAGCAGCTTTTCTGAGTTTCCTCACTTCACCATCCATGTCATACATTTCTGAAGCTATGACTACCTCTTCTGCATTCCTTTTGCAGCTCCCCAACTCTGAGCCCAGTCCTTGCCCCTTCTAGCACCAGCCATATCCTAACAGCTTATACTGGAAGGCAGCAGAGATCACTAAGCTGGGAGTTGGGGTACTTGGCTCTGCCTCTTCATAGCTATGAAACCCTGAGTGAGTCCCTTCTTTGTAAGAGCCTCAGTTTCCCAGTTTGAAAATATGTGGCCTCTAGGACCCTTATAACTCAAAAAGTTGATTATTATATCACCCTCTGAGATCTAATTTAAGCCTTATATCCCCAAATAAGCCATCTCTGATTACCTGGTCAACTCCCACATTGTCTTCTTCTATTTTTAAAAAGTTTTTTTTTTTTTTTAAAGTATGGTTATATTGTCCCTGTTGCTGGGCCCACTCATTTGGACAGTATTAAAGGTGGTGAAAGCCTTGACTCTAATGCAATAAAAGACCATGGAGGAGGCAGTCTTCCTCGCCCTGTGCCATTCCACCCTTCCTCCCTGCCTGCATAGCCTGAATGGGAGGGAATCCTACCAACTAAGGGTGCTTTCTTTCTGGGAGGCTGACTGGAAATGGTGGCCTGAGTACTAGATTAGCAGTTTTTGGTGCAGATTGGTGGGAAAAGGTCTTGCAGGTCGAAGGAAGAGCTTAAGTACAAGACAAGTGCTTTAGGTCAAGAGATGATATATTATGGTTAAGAGTACAGGCTTTCAAATGGGATGAATGTAATACAACAACAATAAAATTAAATTAAAATATATATGTATGTATAGGCTTTGCCACTTAATAGCTTATCTTCCTATGTCTCATTTCCCCTTTTTAAAAATATGTTGGGACTACTACAAGTGCCTACGGCACAGTGGTGGTAGGATTACAAGAGTCCACGTAAAATAATTGGAACACTGTCTGGCAACATTTTAATGTGCAATAAGGATTAAGGAAATTGAGGTTGAGTGCACTGAAAGGGCCAAGATCATGAAGGACTTTGCATAATCTATAAAGGAGTTTAGCTTTTTATCCATCAAGATAAATGAAAAATTGAGAATTAAATGAAAACCTGAAGGTCAGATTTAATTTCTAGAGTACTCCTCTGCGGGCTTGTAGAAAAGAAATGGGAGAGAGGTGAGAGTGGGAGCAGAGAGAAAAGTTAAAAGGTTGTTCAAATCATCTATGAGGGAGGTTTGGTAGCTTGGACAGAGCTTCACATTTCCTCCTGGCGCTAAATGCCTCCAAATGGTATCCCCAAACCTGCCTCCATGGGAGGGTGGAAGGAGGCCAGATTCTCACAGAGTGACCACCTTTCTCCCAGCAACCTGCCCAGGTTGGGCCAATCTTTCCACATTTTTCATCCTTGCATGCCAGTCAGTAATGAAATGCCTGCTCATCCATGCCTCCTAAAGCTCTAGGTGCCCTGTCAGCCCCCATGTGGCCCCATCCTACAGGAAGCCCCCCGATTGCTCTGTCGCTCTCTCTCTTGGAGCTACCTAACGATAGATGACAAACACTTCAGGTGGCCATCAAACTTTTCACCCAAGTCAGGGCGCTTCTGAGAGTGAAAGAGAATGCTGTTAGGAAGTAGGCTGAATTGACAGCATAGACACTGAGTACATATAATTTGTCTATGCTGGGGTGTTGAGATGCGCTGCTTCCCTGAGTCTTTCTGTTTCTAACATTTCCCATCTTCCGCACAGTACTTTCCAGTTTACAGAAACGTCCACTTCATTGCTCCATTGATCCTAACACCAGCTGGGAGAGTTAGAAGGGCAGGAACTACTATTTCTTTCATTATATTGGCTTTCCTTTGGCCCGATTAGCCAATGGCTAGAACAAGATAGTCTTGTGTCTCTACTCTGGCACCTACATTAGGTCTTATGGGTAATTGATGTCACCCCCCTCAGGTCGACAGTGGAGGAAAGATCGTGACACACTTCTTTCCCCTCGTTTCTCCTCTCTCTAAAGCTGGGGGGGTGATCGGGGACTGACAAAGCTGAGTGGAGTGGCTAATAAAGAAACTACTGGAATGTGGCCAAGTATCAATGAATAAATAGACTCCTCACTCCAGAGATAACTGTAAATAGTTATCTAGATGGTAGGATTAATGATTTTTAAAAAAATGTCTCACTATTTCTTCCCTATCAGCATGTACTAGTTATATAATTTTATACAAGGCTATTTTCATTTATTCTTTTTAAAGGAAGAAACAACTGAGAGTCCTCAGTGATAAGGAATAGTCTTAGTGGAAAAAAAAGAAAAATGAGGTTTTTCAGCTAGACCTGGGTTGTAATCTTAATTCCACTCTGTGACCTTGAACAAGTCACATATGCCTCTGAGCCTCAGTTCCCTAATTGGTATAACAGGGAGACCCCCACCAACCTTATAGGATTGTTGTAAAGATTTGAAAAGATTCAACAAGCAAGAATCCCCGAGAAGGGCCTGGCCATGGCTGACTCAGTGAATGCTCATTGCCTTCATGGGGTGTTTTGGATGCAAGCAAGCTCCCAAGGCTTCTGACAAGGCTGCGGTGCCTCCGCACATGGCTCTGGAGCCACCAGGGATGCCTGTGACAGCTGCGCCCCTCCGCACGTGGGCGGGGCATCCGGACACGCTGGGTGCCTGATGTGGGGAGGCAGTTCTGTCAGAATCACTGGGGGTTAGTCAGTACGCCTTCAGGGTTTCTGACAGGATGTTTTGATAAAATAAATCTATTTTAAGTGACTGTAATGAAATACTAACCAGTTTCTGAAGGGCTTTTAAGATGTTTTTAAGAAGTTTCAGATCAAAGGCCCTAGGAAGGCTGACTTTGTGCATTAAATATTTAGTAGTGATTCAGTCACTTGAGAGCGCAGGCACTCTGACATTGCAAAGGGGGAGGACGCACTCTCCAGCTGGGGCCAGACTCACGGTAAAGACACAGGTGACAGACTCAGCACCCAGGGGCCTGTCTTCTGCCTCCTATTGGCTGAAAGGTTAGAGGAGGTGACCTCGAAGGCTGTCTGCCTAAGGATTTGGGATGTGATAGAATTATTCATGTTCTATAGGGACTGAGCAAGCAGGCCACTCAGCGAACCCTTACAGCGGGGATCTGCTTTCCCAACTGCCATCACAGGTCTCACTGCCTGTCACTCTGAACACTGCCACTTCAAGTCTGGAACTGCCTGACGCCTGCAACATGCTTTGCAGTCCAGCTGGAAGAGACTGTCCTCTGGACCACACATGCCTCAGAGTCCTGTCAGGTGAGGCTCTGTGTGAAGAAAACCCTTGCAAAAGGCCACACTGCAAGTTAGCAGCATAGACAGGACTGGTGTCAACAAATCCTGTGGGACAGTTTCAAGGTCTTTCCAATGTATTATACTGTCCCTTCGATGACAAACAGCTATCAGCAGGTGGACATCAGAGGAAGAGGAAGGAGCATTGAATGGGGTGTAGCTCTTGATCTATACCAGGTCATAGCCACCTTTGGAAGTCTTGTGGAAATTACAACTCCTTTCCCAGAAAAATGGACAAGTGGACATGGGTATACTGCATTTGACATCTAGCGTTGGGGAATATAAGCTTTCTTTTAAATCCATCCTTAAACTTCAGCTTGCAAAACCTTGGTTTAAGGTCTTAGCAGAGGAAATTGACTATTTAGTTTTACCCATTCTTTCGTTCCCCTCCACCAATTCCATAAGCCTTGTCTTTTCCCACACGGCAGGCTGAGAAGCTGCGGTGACAGAAAAACACACCAAAATAAGCAGAAAAATCTAGGATAAAGTTACCAGCTTCCTGCCTGACCCGGCCGGGCTCTGCTTTTGCAGGCACTGCCACCTCCACCCTGCTCCGTTTCTGGGCCAGTCCTAGCAAGGTAGGGAGTACAGAGCCAGCCTTGGTCTTTACTACAGGTGGGATCTTGTTATTAGAGGCTAGAATACACATCTGAGGTGAACCCCGCATCCTGATACACCAGTGACGTCAGAGTTGGCTACAGTGCCTTTCTTGGAATATGAGGTCACACTCAACCTAAATCCGGGAAGCCCCACCTCAGACTTATACCGTCTCTTTTAGAGACTGGACCGTGAGAAGGGAAGCAATAGGTCACTACCCACCTGACTTCTGATACCAGATAGTGCTTGGAAGTTTTTCCTGACAAGACTAAACCCCTTTAGAAATACACATGAGTTCAAGAAACACTTCTGGATACTGAGTATCCTGGCTGAACTTACTTAACACATCCCCCAGAATCTCCTTCTTTCCCATTTTGGCGGCTCTGCTATTCACCAGTTCAAAGAAGCGAGTAACCTAAGCATAGTGCTTAATTCCTCTCTTTCCCTCACCCATAACATTCAATTAACATATGTTTTGTGAATTCTAACTCCTATGTATTTCTTGAATTTATCAACTCTTTTCCTTTTCTTACTATTGTCTGACTTGTTTGAGGACTCTCTAACAATGCTGTCCGCCTGCTAATCCATTTCCCACATAGCACTTAATGTAAAATAAATTTGACCTTGTCACTCCCTTGCTTCAACCCCTACATTGACAATTCCACCACAACCAGAAACAAAACAAGCTAAAACAAAACCCTAGTTTCTTCCTTCCATTCTAACTTCTCTTAGTGCCTCTCCTAGGTCCCTTGATTGTGAACCCTCAGAACTCTACCAATTATTCCTTCCGGGCTCCACAGAAGGATGATAAAAGATACAGCTGTCCCAGGTTGGCTGCTGTGGACGGCAGTGAGCTCCCATGCCTTCCAGGGTGTCTATAGAACCTGAAGAGACGCTCATTGAAATACTGTTGAAAAGCTCTGCTCTTGGATCAGAGGCTGGTTATATGCCATACGAGCGTAAATTCTGTCCTGAAGGGAATTCCAAAGGTTTCAGAATAGTGCATATCTTGGGAACAATAACACGTATTGACAATAACATTGGTATCTGTGTAAGGAGGCCCCCGCCTCAAGAAAAGCTGTGTCTCCCTGAGACTGCTCTGGTGCACAGCCTGCCCGGCAGGGAGGCTCTGCTGGCATGTTTGCCTCTGGCCAGTGGAATTAGGGTAGACATCCCAAGGGAATAATGCAGGCCTCCTAAAATAAACCAGCTGGAGCCAAGACTGCCAGATGCAGTTATCTACCTAGGTCAAAATAACCAGGCAAGTACCAAATCTCACTCCCTTTTCCTATGAACACAGCTTTTAAGCATTCCTTAAATGAGAAAGAGACCAAGTCTTAAAGACAAAACAAATACTTTGCACTTGTATAGTTCTTTAGAAATCCAATATGCTGTTAAATTATAGTTATCAATTGAGAAACTAATGTCTGCTAGGCAATATGGCAACTGCTTTGTAGACCTTATCTTTTTTCAATTACAGGTTTTTGAGACAAATTGCTGAGGTTTAGCTCCCAAGTCCCAGTGCTACCACTTTCCAGGCTGTGTGATATTAGGCATGTTAATGAATCTCTCTGTCTCTCCGTTTCCTAATCTGTAAAATGCAGAATAACAGGTCTCCAAAGGTTGTGAGAATTATACGAGATATTTACACACCAAGTGTTTAACTTGTACAGTTATGGCCCACATAAATGCTCAATAAATGTTAGCTTTGGTTTAAATTACACCTAACAAATCCCTTGACACTTAAGGGTTATTCTTCCGAAAGTGCACATGCAGAAACAGACTGAGTAATGTAAAATAATTTGCTTGTTTTTTTTGGTAATGAATTAGTGATGAAGCTGGGATTCAAATGCTGATCTGACTCTAGAACCTCTACATTATCTTTCCATTGGAGGGAGAGTCAAAGTTAGTGTCACTACTGTGGCTGTTGTCACTATCATCATCATTGACAGCATTAACAATAACACCCTTTCACACAGGCACAGTACTTTCAAGTTTTAAAACAAAATGTAGATGTTTTATCACGAACTTACCAACCGCCAGGCTTCCAAATGACTACATGGACCCTCAGCCACACCCCCCTTCAGAGGAAGGGAACCACATTTCTGGTCTCACAGGTCAGACCTTATCAGCTGGGGGAGAAAATAACCTGGAAGGATTGTTTCTGGGAAGAGCAGAGCTGGGCAGCGCAGAAACCAGTTTAGGGGAGACTTTAGTATTAAGGGAGATCTCAGAGATGCAAACATATTTCTCCTTCCTGACCACATCCAGGCCCCCAGATTGCCCAGAGGGAAGTTCCTGGAGGAGGAGGTCTTCACAGACCAAAGGAAGGGTGAGCTCAGAGGCAGCGGCCAGAGGAATAGCACCCACTCGGATGTAACTGAGGAGGATTAGGAGCTCAGAGTAAGAACTAACATCAGAAGAATCTGGAGAGTCGTCTCATCTTTGCTTGTACCATCCACGGATACCTTATTCCCTGTTCCCTAGCTCTCTACCTCCAGGGTTTGAGAGAAAACCCTGAAATAGAAGAAGGCCTATGACATTGTTTTCTGGGGCAAAGATGTGAAGAAGCTGGAAGGAATGAATCAGCCTCCCAAACAGGCTGAAGGCAGGAAGTGCAGGAGAACAGGGTAGGAGCAAAGTCATGTAAAAGACAAAATAGAGCCCCAGAGGCCATTTTCCCCTGAGAAAGAACCCTGGAGACTTAAAGGGAATAAAGTCCTTCTCTCTGTGAGTGCTCCAATGCTCCTATTAGGTTGCCAAGGTAGCACAGGGTAGCCAATGAAAGGATCCACACAGAATAGAGAGCATATATTTTAGAGTCAGACAGACCTGGGTATAAACCCTAATTCTACCACCTACTAGCTGTGTGAGCTGAGGAAGTAAGTTAACCTGACCCCTGGTTTCTTCATCTGTGTAAGGGAATAATAATAGCAACCTATTATTAGGCTGATGATGAAAAGATGGCATAATATAAGGTAAAAACAGACCTGACACAGTGTCTGGGGAGAAAATGGTAGATAACATGAGAAAAAGGGCCCTTCTTTGTCAAAATACAAGGGTCATGAGATTCCGAATCAGGAAGCCTAGGTCATACTCCTAGAGACTACAGAACTTTTCTTAGGTCTTCACCTCCTCAGCAGGAAAAGGAAAGTGTTACAGGACTAATCTTTCAGGATCTTTCTAGGTCTAACCTTCCATGACTTCAGCTGCTTTCAGTATAAGCATCATGAATGGGAAAAAAAAGAGATGAAAACTCCTAGCCACCTGCCCCCACCCCCCATTCCTATAAAATGGGAGCTTGGACAAACAAGATAAGATTGAGTAATATTCTGCTGACCTAGTTAGACAAAGTTAGGAAACTTTTAAATATGTATGAATATTATTGAATAAAAAATAGAAGGCTGATTCAAGTGACTGCAGTGCATATTAATATCTTATTATTATCCACTTTAATGTAGGAAATATGCTAGAAACTGCCTTTCCTATAAAATACAATTTGCAGAAGAGAGTACCTCCATTCCCTTCTCAGCAAATAATTATCTTTTAATGCCAAACTATGGTAAATGAGCCAGAAAATCAAATGATATTGGGGGATAAAGTTAAATAATTTAGAAAAAAAGAATCAGGAATTTAATAAGTTAATCCAGTCCAAGGCATGATAAAACAGGGTAGGATGTTTATGTTCCATCTTCTGAAATGGTATCTCTTTGGAAAGGCAAACAAGGAATGTGAAGATTTTCCTAAGTTTCTCCTTTTAAGAGAGATATGAATTAGAGAGATATGAACCCAGCAACTATACAGACATAAATAAGAACAAATTCCATGTGACAGCATGTATCAGTGCTACATGGCTGAATAATATTCCATTATATAGATATACAATATTGTTTATTCATCAACTGATGGACATTTGGTTGTTTCCACTTTTTGGCTATTATAAATAATGTGGGTATGAACATTCATGTACAAGTTTTTGTGTGAACATGTGGTTTTCAATTCTCTTTAATATGCACCTAGGAGTTGAATTACTGGGCCATGGGGTAACTCTGTGCTTAACATTTTGAGGAACCTCTAAATGTTTTCAAAAGCAGCTGTACCATTTTACATTCCCACCAGCAAAGCATGAGGGTTTCAATTTCTCCTCATCCTCCCCAACACTTCTCATCATCTGTCTTCTTTTGTTACAGCCATCTAGAGGTTGGGATAAAATATCTCACCGTGGTTTCGATTTGCATTTTTCTGATTGCTGATATTATTGAGTATTTGTTTATGTGCCATTCATGTATTTTCTTTGAAGAAATGTCTATTTAAACCCATGGCCCATTCTTCAGTTGGTTTTTCTTTTTTTGTCTTTTTATTGACTTGTAGGAATTCTTTATATGTTCTTAAATCAAGTTTCTTTTCAGATATATAATTTTAAAATATTTTCTCTCATTCTCTAGCTTTTCACTTTCCTGGTGGTATCATATCATTTGCAGCATAAAAGTTTTTAATTCTGATAAAGTCCAAGTTGTCTTTTGCTCCTTTGTTTTAGGTGTCATACCTAAAAACTCATTGCATAACCCAGGATCACAAAGATGTATTCCTATGCTTTCTCCTAAACAATAATTTTTACCAAAGAAAAAGAGGGGGAAACAGAAGTTGGCAATGTTAGAAGAAAAGAAGTAGCAGCACCATTCTCCTTTGGAGAATGTCAAACCACAGGGAAGCCCTGGAAGATGGGACCCAACTGGTTGCCCTCCTGCGCTTCCAAGTCCCCCACTTCTGGTGACAATCCTAGAGGGGTAAGCAGAGCCCTGGGAGGTGCCTGCAGTCTCAGCTACGGATTCCCTGGGGACCACAACAACTTGCTCTGGCAAGAGACACAGGTTCAAGCCCCGAGCCATCAGTCGGGGCTCACCTGGATTTTCCAGTTCCAACTGCCCTGTGCTTTTGTCCCTTTCATGGACAGTGAACATGTCCCAACACTTTGTTCCCAAGCCATTGCTGGCTGGCACAGTCACCGAAAGTAACACAAAGCAAACTTTTTGAAATTAAGATGACAGACTCTGAATCATTTCTTTGGCCAAAATCATGTAAATTGCTTTAGATTCTTACCTTTTAGAGACCTCATTAAGCCAAATAAATACAAAAAGGCCACAAGTGTAGCCAGTGACCTGGTTTTTTAAACTGAAACAAGTTCCCTAAATACTAATAATAGTGTTCTAGAAAAATGTCCGTTCATTTATCAAGTCTGCCTATAGCAGGATATATTGTTAGAAAACAAATAAGGCTTAGCAGCTAATTATATTTTCTTTTCCCTAAGGTTATAGGAAGTCACCCCCCCCCACACACACACTCACACATACACAAATGCCCACCAATGCCCAACTTTCTGAGTTTCCAACCACTATCATTGTTATACTTTTGAATTTTATGAGTGAATGGTCAAAAGATAGTGTCAGGAATAGTTGATAGATAATTTTGATTCCTTTTACCTCCTTCTCATTTCCCTTTTATATTGAGGAATGATGGCTTGCTCCAGGCAGGGACGATCCCCTAGGGGAGCTCAGAGCAGCAGCGTGAGCACCGGGATCTAATTCTGGGACTCAGTACCAGCCACAGCATTCTCCGAACTGTTTCCCTCAACAGACCCAGGCCTTTCCTCTCTGTACCCCCCAATCTCCTTTGCCATGGCCGTTAGCCAATTTTGAGCACGATCTTCTAGATGGCTTTCCAAACTGTACCCTTAACTATGTCACCAGTATAACATACTGTCCTCTCACTCAGTTAGTAGCCTCCAAGATAGAGCTCAAATATTAACTCATCTATACAGTTCTTTTTGATCCACCAGCTTGGGTTATGAGCCTTTTCCATGTACCTACAGTTCTTTTCCCACACTCCACCAGTCACCTACACCTTGGTTTCTTCTATACAGGTGCTACCACTTATAAATAGTGTAATCTTGGGAGAGTTACTTAACCTCACTGTGCCTCGGCTTCCTTACCTGAATAATGGGTATAATAGAAGTACCTGCTTCATAGGGGTGTTGACGTTGATTAAATAAGATAATAAAGCAACTGGAATAGTGCTTGGAATATCGTGAACATTCTAAATGTTAGCTGTTCTCATCTTTATATGACAAATTGTATATGGTAGTCTCCACTTATCTGGAGTTTCACTTTCTGTAGTTTCAGCTACTGGCGGTCACCACAGTCCAAAAATATTAAATGAAAGAGTCCAGAAATAAACAATTGTGCACCATTCTGGGTAACGATGAAATCTCGCTCCAGCCTGCTCTGTCCCACCCAGAGTATGAATCACCCCATTGCCCAGCATGTCATGCTGTACAGCTAACACGCCTGCCATCACCACGGTCAGTCATTTAGTAGCTCTTTTAATTATCGTATCAATGTTACAATATTGCAGAGCTTATGTTCAAGTCACCCTTACCGTATTTTTCACTATTGTTGCTGTTAATCTTTAATTTTGCCTAATTTATTAAACTTCATCATAGGTATGTATGTATAGAAAAAATAGTACATATAGGGTTCTGTACTACCTGCCATTTTGGCATCCACTGGGGTCCTTAGAATGTTATCTCCTACAGATAAGAGGGAACCACCATATTTTCAGGGAACTTAGGGTCTGGTAGGAGAAATATGATATTACAAATGCATTATACCCAAGTACTTACAAACAATTCAGTAGGCACTTTCACCTCTGCCATCTAACCTCTGCAGAAGCCTCCTGCCATGACAGCAGCCCCAAAGCTAAATCATGATGCTTAGTTTGCAGACTGGGGTAGAGAGGTTAGCTGACCTATCACAGATATAAGTGGCAGAGTCAAAATTCAAACCCCAATAGGATACTGGCCTGAAGATCTACCTTTCTGCTTAATTATGATTGAACAAGAGGTTCATCTGGGTATCTGCAGAGGGGCCAGGTGACTAATGTATGAGAAACAGGAATAGGGAGGCTCAGTAATGGGACCAAGGTTACGCAGTTAATGAGTCAAGAAGTCAGGGCTCGGACCCATGTTCACTGTACTAACTTAAGCATCTAATTTCCTTCTCACTGCCTTGTAGGTACTCAACTAATGTTTGCAGAAAGAGTAGACAAGTAAACAAACCTTGCAAGTAGGCCCAGGTGTGGGAAGCAGTGGGCTGCAGTGGACAATCTAGAATTCGGTGCTGTCCCACTAACTCGCTGTGTGACTCAAGAAAGTTACCTCCTCTCTCTGAGCCCCAGTGTCTCAAACTGCAGAAAGAGGGGAAAGTTTGCAAATATTGTTATCATCTGAGTCCTTTCTTTAAATCAAGTCTAGGGGAAGGCTAGTAAGTAGGAGCTTACATACCACAGAGGACAAGAAAGGCTGGAGAGCCCTGACTTCTCAGAATTCCCTCATCCCTGCTCCCCGGTAGCCCCTAAAGTACTGTTCAGAGCCCAGAGCCCTCCCTGAGGAAACTGAGGGAACTAAAGGAACTTACGATTATTCTTGGCTTTGACATTCTATGATTTACAGAAAAGAAATGACCTTGGGCCCTGATACTATATACCACTGATTCAACAAAATGGAAATGTGGCTGCAGAGGAAGTGACACAGGATGACCACCCAGAGAGGTACCAAGAAAGAAATCTGGCTATGACAGCATGACATCTGCGCCTAGCTCCAGTCCTATACCCAAATACAAACATATTCCCTAAATATGACAGAGAAAGATAAGTATTAAATGAGTAATCAGAAGAGTGGCAAGTATTTTAAAGGAGAGAGAATAAACACATGTAATGAAGGCTCTCACACTAATCTGGGTAACTGTATTAGGAAAAAACTCCATGAGGAAGTGATGTTCACACTGGAGCCTGAATACAGAATAGGAAGTAGTTAGGCAAAGGGCTATAAAGAACATTCCAGGTCAGGGAGAAAATCCAGGGCTCACAGAAAGAACTGTAGGAAGGCCAGTGTCGGAGGACGTAGGAAAATGAGAGGGATGTGAGGGAGGCTGAAGAAGCAGGCAGAAGCCAGATTGTGCCGGATCTGATAGGCCATGTGAAGAACGCGTTCTTTTGTTTGAAACTACTGAAAGGTCAAGGTGTTCATTCAATAAGTCATTTTTGTGGACATAAAGTTACACAGTATGGTGGCAGCAGCGTAATGGGAAAGAAAAGTAAGGGCCAAAGTCCTCCATGGTTACGGGAAGTGCCCAGGAAGTTAGCAAACAAGGAGTGGCTGGGGGTTACATGGACTGATGGCACAAAGCTCAAAACATGTCTTTTTATATGATGTCTTTTTATAAAAGTGGTAAGAAAGAATAGACTAAAAGTAGTAATTTGTTAGCAAGAAGGCTGCATTTCTACCAAACTCGCTGGTGGCGCTCAGTGAAGCGGCTACACTGTCGCTTGGTCAGGTGCAATAGAATCAGTAAGGAGATAAGAGGAACAGAGTTAGAGGGGGTTGGGGGTTCTGGCAGCCACAGAACAGAGAGAGCTCGGAGGCCTGATTACCTCACATCTCATATCCCTTAGCTAAAGAAGCTGTTGTAATTTCCTGAGAGATGCTGATAGTCCGAACCATGGTACTGACGGCAGAGATAAAGAAGGGATAAATACTCAGGATATTGAGCTGTAGCCTTGATAATAATTGATATATGAGGGGGGAATAAGAAGGAGTTAAACAGGCCAGGTTTCTGGCATGGCCAACTTGCATGGTGTTGACACATTCACTGAACTAGGAAACCCCGTTTTGGAGCAAGTATGTGGTCGTCTGGGTCAGTCTCTGCAGCTTGAGGTAAACCAGGCATGAGCCTCCTATTCTAGCAGGAGGACAAGCCAAAGTCCCAGCTCCCAGCATCTCCTTCACAGGCCCTTGTTTACCCTGGGCTGAGGTGTGCAATGAGTGGACCACCTGCACCCAGTAGGGTGAGCTGGAAGCCCTTCAGCCAGATCCTGAGGGGGTGTGTCTGCCTCCCGTTAGTTTGGATTCTTTTTGAAGGGAATAACAAAAACTGTGCCAAAGGAATGGTGACTTAGGAAGTGGCTGCTGGAGGGGAGCCAGAACTCTACACTTGCTTGATTTAGAGTGTCTGATCAGGACAAGGTTTGGTGCAGATGGGGGCCCTTCTCTCTCCTGAGAGGTGGATTTGGGGCTGTGAATGGAGATGACTAACGTCCCACGATTATTCAACTTAAAACTCAGCCAAGAAGATGTAACTATTGTTCATGCACTTGGGTGGTCATGTTGCCTGCTGCAACTCCACACTATTTTACTTCAAAGAGGAAGAAAATGCAAAGGGAAAGGAACTGACAAAAACAGAAGGGGACTACCTCATTTTGTAGTTATCATGCCGTAAGAGCAGTGCTCCCACTCTCTAGCCTCTTTTCTACGGTACTACTGCTTTCTCGTCCTTGATTTTCCTGCCCACAAGGTCATTGGTTCCCTCCTTTCTGAGATCCTGGCTTTTGTAAAGTCTGGCTATATTTCAAGATCTCTAGCATCCATAGCAAGAGAAGCAATAGTCCAATCCTATTGTGGGATGCTTAATCATCTGTGGACTTTTACATTAAGTTCTGGCATTCTAAGAAGGAAATTAATGATCTCAGTATTAAAAATGATAATGGGAGAACATAATACTTACCTATGTCAGAACTTAAATGCTTCCTTCTAAGTGAAGCCTTTACCTCAAAACTCATCCCTTTTCCTGATTTGATTTCTCCAATATTGTCTGTCTATTCCTATTAGGTCATATCCAGAGAATAACAATGAAGGTACCATGGGGTATGAATAACCTTAGAGGGGAAAGTGGATATTAGTTTGGGGAAGAGAAGACTCAAAAAAGGATTGTGGTTATCATCTTTCTCTCTTTGCAGGCCTGTCCAAAGGCTAAAGGAGGGCCCAGAGGGCTGGGCTAGAACCAAAGAGAGGTGATTACAAGGAGGTAGTCCTTTCTGGTGACAGTAGAACTTTCTTGTCATTGGATACCTCAAAAAGTGTGTGAGGAGAGTCTGAAAAGTCACATTTCAGAATGTTAAGAGAACATTCTGACCTACACAGTTTAGGTACTTGCCCATAAGACACGCCTAAAATAGTGTTAAGGGATACATGTTACCCCTATAGTCTTTGCTCTAGAGATGGTGTGAGGTGTTAAGACAAGAGAGACCAGCAATTCCAGGTAATTTCTATAACAGTCTCATTATTGTACATGATGTCTTTGTGGTAAAGTTTTTCTCCTGGTACTCCTGGCTCAGACAGGCAGGAATTAACGTTACTTCTAGATTAGCTTCCATCAGAAGGAACAGCCTGGTGATGGATGGGTTAAGTACCATAATGATCATGTTTTCTCTTGCTTGGCTCCTCACCAACCTTAAGATCGAGTCCAGCCCTGGCTGGGCAACTCATTTAGTCAGAGTGTCATCCTGATGCACCAAGGTTGTGAGTTCAATTTTTTGTTAGGGCACTTACAACAATCAACCAATGGATGCAAAAACAAGTAGAATAACAAACTGATGTTTCTCTCTCTCTCTCTCATCAATACAAAAATATTGACAAAATTGTGTGTGTGTGTGTGCGTGTGAGGGGGGGGGAGAGAGAGAGAGAGAGAGAGAGAGAGAGAGAGAGAGAGAGAGAGAGAGAGAGGGAGAGAGAGAGAGAGAGAGAGATTGAGTCCATATTTTTAGCTTGGCATTCAAGGCCCTCCTGGCCATCCTTCACCAACCTCTACTTCTCCCCCTACCCCTGCCCCCCTCACTAATCCCCACGTTCTTCTTAGGCTGCACCCTGTGCTGTTGTCACTTGGAACCACACAAGGTTGTCAGAACTCATCTTGCATCTCAGTCTCTGTATCTATGTTCTGATTATCAATTCATTTCCTCTCTTTCACCCCTTCTCTATTGTACCATCTCTACTATCTCTATCTCTCTAGCCTCTTTTGTACCAAGCATCTTACCAACATTACCATTATTGGTTTTTTACATCTGTGTTGACCACTACAGTTAGTACTTCTCAGAGGCAGGTGCAGGGTATCTTCTTTATTCCTCTTACTGTCTCCAGCATACCAAGTGAGCTTGATAGACTGAAGATGTCCACTAGATATCCATAGTATTGAAGAATGATTTTGTAAGGATTTAGTAAATGGCCATACAATGAGTAGAATATCTGCCTACCCAGGACTGATTTAGAACCCATTCTTTGGATTTCATAAAGGCTCAGCTTCAAATCCCAACTTCACAACATAGACAAATTATTTATTTAAAAAGATTTTATTTATTATTATTTCTAGAAAGCAGGGAAGGGAGAGAGGCAGAAAGGAAAAGAAGCATCAATGTATGGTTGCCTTTCACCTGCCTTTAGCTACAGAGCTGGCTGGAGACCTGGCTCGCAACCTGGTTATGTACCCTGGCTGGGAATCAAACCTGCAACCTTTGGGTTTGCAGGCCGGCACCTTAAATTATTTAATTTCATTATATCCCAGTTTTAAAAGTGATAATGGGAGAACATAATACTCACATATCTCAGAATTTAAATGTTTCCTTCCAAGTGAAGCCTTTACCTCAAAACTTATTCCCAGCCCTGGCTGGTGGCTCAGTGGATAGGCACCAGCCTCTGAACCCAAAGGTCGCTGGTTTGATTCCCAGCCAGGGCACATAACCAGGTTGGAAGCCAGGTCTCCAGCCAGGTCAATAGATGGAGGCAGGAGAAAGGCAACTATACATTGATGTTTTTCTCCCTTTCTGCCTCCCTCCCTTCTCCTCTCTCTATAAATAATAAGTAAAATCTTAAAAAAAAACAAAAAACAAACAAAAAAAAACTTAACCTCTTTCCTGATTTAATTTCTCCAAATATTGTTTGTTTCTTCCTACTAGTATGTAAGCACTATGAAGGCATGGATTTCTTGCCTGATTTCTCTGCTATGTCCCTAGATTCTAGAGAATCTGATTACATGTTAGGCATTCAATGAAAGTAATAACCATAGAATAGGGGTGTTGCAAAGACAGGGTAGCATAAGATATATAAAGTTCATAGCATCAGGCCTGGCACATACTAAGTTCTCAATAACTACCATTATTATAAACTAAAGAGCAGATTATGAGGCAACATTACAACAAGTTGATGTGTGCTCAGAACATATAGTCAGGATGATGTGAACATTCAAACTATAATTTATGTTGCAATTAGAAGGAATGCTGGAAATGATGTTGACTCTCTAAGGCCCATAGAGGAGAAGTGTTTTATCTAAGGCCATAGAGCTAGCCAGTGGCAGAACCTAGACAATACTATTTTCATGTGAATGATTTTCTAGTGCTTCCTCAAAATACACTATCAACTTATTTTCTCTTTTTAGAACTTCCTTTTGAAGTGTCCCTAAATATGTGAATGACTCTCTACAACTAATTCTTTCAAAACACACACATACACACAACACACACAAATACACATACAGAGTTCCATTCACTTAATTAGTCCAATGATATATAAAACTAATACCATATTTTACCGTGTGACAGTACAAGGGCTACAGGATTTAAAAACTAATGTTTGTCAGTTAAAATCTTCTGGCTATGTTAAGATGGGATAATGATAAATCCTATCCTCAGAAAACAAATATAAAACTGGACAAAATTGATACCAACAACCATTTCAGTATTTCTGGGAACTTACCAAAGGCATAGGACAATCTCAAAACTATTATGCTTAAAGAACTGCCAACCTTCAGGTAATAAGAATGGGGATCTGTGGCATTCTGTCCTGGGGTTGTTTCATCCCCCCTCTCCCCCCCCAACTTGGCAAATGCAGGGCTCTGTGAGAGCTGGCCAGGCTGGGAGGATCCCCAGGTTCCCTGTCATAATCAAAGGGACTCAGTTAAGATGGAGAAGTGGGCATTGCTCATACCCATCATCATTACCTGTGGAGACACGGTGCAGAGGTGAGCTAGTGAGGAGGGCCCACGGCTGAATAGCTGAGACAGGAATACTCCCGGCTGGGACTGGGTGTAGCCTCAGCAGAGACCTGAGGAAGCTCAAACCAGCCACACATTCCTGAGTGAACTTGAAGCTGCACAAATGCAAATAGGAAACATCACACAAAGGGAAAGTAAACTGCCTGAACTTTGACCATGATCCCCATACCCAGATGCAGATCTGTTGGCGGAAGATGGAAGCCTTGCTGGTGCACAGTGGGTGAGCACCCACTCAGCCCAATCATACCTGACCACTAACATACACAAACACTGGGTTGACTCCCAGGGACTCTGGGATCAACAAGAGAAAAGGAAAATTGAATAGAACATCAAAGTACCAATATAATTTATGTGTAAATATTGGTTTTTTTAACCAGTGGTGCTAGAACAACTATATATCCATCTGTGAAAAAATGAACTTAGATCCTTACTTCGTGCAATATATAAAAAAATTAATTCAAAATGTATCATAGACTTAAATGTAAATGAAAGCTATACATATGTAGAAAAAATATATAGGAAAAAAATATTTGTGGTCTGAAGCTAGGCAAAGGGTTCTTAGATAGGACTCCAAAAGTGTGATCCATAGAAGGAAAAACTAATAAACGATGCAAAGAGCATTGTTAAGAGAATGAGTGAAAAGATAAGGCATAGGTTAGGGGGAAATGTCTGCAAAGCATGTAACTGAAAAGGACTTGCATTCAGAACACATAAAGAACTGTCATGATAAAAACACAAATAACCCAATTTGGTTAAATGAGTAAAAGATTAAAACTGATATGCCATCAAAGAAGATATACACATAGAAAATAAGCATATGATAAGATATTCAATATAATTAGTCATGAAGACAATAAAAAGTAAAAACACAACAAGATATCACTACATTCCCATTAAAAATGGCTGTAATAAAAATATATAGCTAATTCTAAGGAAGCATGTAGTGGAACTATAACCCTCCCCTCCACTGCTGGTAGGGATGTAAAATAGCACTGCTGTTTGGGACACAATTCGATGGTTTTTCTTTTTTCTTTTTTGTTTTAAAGATTTTATTTATTATTTTCAGAGCGAGGGAAAGGGAGAGAGGCAGAGAGGGAGAGAAACATCAGTGTGTGGTTGCCTTTCACCTGCTTCCAGCTACAGACCTATCTGGAGACCTGGCTTGCAACCTGGTTATGTGCCCTGGCTGGGGAATCAAACCAGCGACCTTTCAGTTTGCAGGCTGGCTCCTTGTCCCCTGTGCCACCAGCCAGGGCAGTTTTTCTTTTTTAAGTTGAACATGAACTTACTATATGCCCTAATGATTCCACTCTAGAAATCTACCCAGAAGAAATGTAATCACATGTACACTGAAAGATATGTATATGAATGTTCATAAGAGCATTATGCATAATAGCCCCAAGTGGAAACAACCCCAATGTCTATCAGCTGTAAAGCAGATAAACAGAGTGTGGTATATCTTTTCAACAAAATACTATCCAGCTCTAAAAATGAATCAACTACATATGCATACTATAACATGGATGTATCTAAAAATATGCTAATTAAAACATTCTAAGTGCAAAATGTGACCACACTGTATATAATTCCATTTATATGAAATGTTCAGAAATGGCAAATTCCAAGAACAGATCAGTAATTGCCTAGGGAGTGGGAATGAACATTACCAAAGGAACTTTTTGGGGATGACAAATATGTTGTAAAATTTAATCATGGTGTAGATGTAGAACTATCAACTTACTAAAAGTCATACACTTGTACCTTAACATTGGGTGAAATTTATGGTATGTAAGTTGTACCATAAAATAAGAAAATCGGATTGTGGCTTTGATGCATGTACAGAGGGATTTTGTTTGGTGTGGTTAGAAGGGGCCACTGGTGAATAATGAATAAAATGCCATTAGTGTATATAATTAGTAACAGCGGCAGCTATACCCTTGGCAATAAATAGTTTCAGCACTTAGAAATTCAAAATCCTGCTTATTGCTAGATCTCCCTAAGATCTGGATGTTGGCATGTTTAGCCTTCCCACTGGTAATTATCCTCCCTCCAAATTGCAATAAGGATTAACTAATTATAATGGTGTCTTTAGACGCAACCACATCAAACACCCTGGTAACCAAGAATTATCCTATCTGCAGAAGTATCTGTTTTGAGGCCCAGAACAGGGGGAATGAGCCAACCCACAGAGCTTTCCTAATCTAGTTTAGCCAGCACAGAGAAAGAATTTCCATGAACTTTTTTTCTTAAGATGCTGCTTTAATTAAGATAATTCTTTTCTTACATATGTATCATGGCTCTTAGTACGTCCAACATAGAAAGCAGCAGTGATTCTATCAAAGCACCAAAACACGGTGTTACAAGCCATGGGTTTCTATCTTGGCCCTGACATGAGCAGGTCTTGTGCCTTTATCCAGGTAACTTAACTTTTCAGCCTTAGATTATTTAATCCTCAAAATGGGACAATCTGGCCTATTCCATAAAACTATTGAGAGAAATAAGAAAAATAATATATATAAGGTGCCTGAACCAGCACTTCTGTGTTGAATCTGAATAAAGGGTATAGCCATCATTTCTTAATACAATCATCAAGGTTTTCCAGAGTTTGGCCCCAACTCTCCTCATCTATCCTAATCTTCCAGTAGGAAGATGCCCTATTCCAATCAAATCAGACTCAAACCAACTACCACCATGCAATAACTCAGGCTGTGTTCCTGCTTTCTGGCTACCTTCTCCTCTTCTGTGTTCAGTAATCCTACCCACCTTTCAAGACTTAGTTTATAGCCTATCTTCTCCACATGTTTAGTCTGATCATTAACTCTTGAAACAACTCATGAGATCCTTAAGTATATGCTTTACAAATATTACATCTGGGGGGAATGGGTGGGTGGGGAGGGGGACAGAGGGGAGCAAAAAGGGGATGGATGTAATACAACAATAAAATTTTTAAAAATATATTACATCTGTTTGAACATGGCTTATTTCCTCTTGTATAGAATGCACTTCTGAATGTACACCAAGAATTTATACTTCATAATGTATTCCCATAGTGCCCCATCATGTCTAAAGTAAAACAGGGATCTCACATTTCTTCTAACTTAGGAATTCCTCACAAAATAATTTTTAAAACCCTATTCAAGTACACTTTTCTCATTTTATAGATGAAAAAACTTGTCCCTAGATAGAGGAAGTAATATTCATATGAGTGGTTTGGTATTAGAGCTGGAGGCAGAATTCAGGTCTCCTGTAGCAGAGGCTTAAGGCTGTCCTTTGATATCAATTATCCTCTGTACATTTAGGACTACCAACTTTTAGCTGGAAACACGGTCACCCAGAATGAAAACTTTACTTCTCATCTTCCCTTTAGTTAAATGTGGATAAAAGTAGAAGTGTCACATAACTGCATCTTCTCGTTCCTTCCCCTACCTCCTTCATCCTGCTGCCTGGAACAGGGATGTGATGGTACAACTCCACATTGAGTCAAGACGCTGAAGGCCACGACTCGGAGGTGGCAGAGCAGAAAGCCGCCAGAAACTGACACCCTAAGGCTTTCAAGGAGCACAGCCATTATACTAACTCTGGATTGCCTACATCTAGATTATTATACAGAAGAAAAATAAACTTCTATCTTATTTATATCGCTGTTATTTAAGATATGTATTTGAGTATTATTGGCAGCTTAACCCCTCCTATTATCCCTCCTATCAGCTTTTTGACGCTCTTAGCACTTTACATTTTCTTAAGGTACATATCTTAAGATATTCTTTCTTGCATTCATTCAATAATTCACTTGATAGCCATTCAATGTGCATATGCATTATGACTGGCATAAATCTAAGAGGGAGCTATGGTGTACACATAAATAAAATGTACAGATCCTATGCTTTAATGTTATGGGCATTGAATGAACGTCTCACTCTTTTCATTATATCACAATTCATGTGCCTGGCAAACATTCATCTCTGACAGTCCCATCTCAAATAGTCTCACTGTATCCAGTAATACAGTGTTGATCAGATCATTTGTGCTTAATATATTCTATTTGCCTCTCTACCTCTACTCTCTGCCCTTATCCACTGTTTTCTTTGCCCAGGGAGGCTTAGCTGTATGAGTTACATCAATGGGCTCTCTTGCCCTCCGATTTCTGTCAGGTTAGTCATTAAGGACCCGTAGAAAGAGATCAGAGATAAGTAAGAGAATAAGCTCTACATATATATGTATTTATTTTTCTCAGCTCCTTCCCTATGTGGTCATTTCAGGCTTTTTTCCCCAACTGAAGGTTACTGTTCCACTCAAGGTGGCCACCACATGACTCTATTATTGGGTTCTGGTAAACCATTCCTTCCCTTCACACCCTTTGAACTGGTACTAACCCCAGGAAACTGCACGGTACCCTGCGGTTTCCATGCACACTGCACACACCTTGTAAATAGCCCATGTATTAAGACCTCCTCAAATCGCCCTAATGTGAGGCTGCCATCTGTTTCTTGCCAGCCTGCTGGCTCATATAACATGTGTCCCAGTTTTCAGTTCAAAATGTAGGCACTAGGTACACATGACACCTATCAGAAGCACTGTTAAGAAGGTGGTTTGAGTAGAGGGAAGATATTTAGCAAAATGTAGTGTATAAAGAATCTCAAGCTCTAAGAATAGCATCATGGTCACTAGCTTTTGAGTCAAGGTTTGGCTCTCATGTGCCTGAACCATGCAGAGGTTCCTCTTTATTTTTCTCTTTTTTGGAGTATTCTGGACCAGACACAATGTATTTTCAGCAACTAGTCTTGCAAACTTTTGTTTACAAGGAGGGCCCATTACTAGGTGGAACCCATAGCCACTAGGCAGAGTCCATTTTCCCACCAACACCTGTCAGAAACTCAAATACAGTATTTTCTGCAAATTCTACAAGCACCTTCACTTAGGGTCTTTAAAGTGCTTAATATACCTATTTCTGAGGCACAAGCCATACTTCTTCAAAAATAAACATAAAACCCAATTATCACCTGTTTGTGCTTTACTAGTAATCAAAGTATTTCTAACTACAGAGAATGAAACCAATGCATCCGATGTGAAGAACAATTTTAGATCCTGGATTGTGCAGGGAGGGAAAGAGAAAAGGAGAAGAGGAAGGTGTGATAGACAGAACAATGCATGTCACCACCACCACCCCACCCCAAATACACACAAATGTCCAAGTCCAAATCCCCAGAATTTGTCAATGTGTTACAAAAGGGATTTCACAGGCATGATTAAGTTAAAGGTCATGAGATGGAGCTGTTATCCTGGATTATCTGCAAACAGACTCTAAAAGCTAGAAAAGGCAGGGAAATGAATTCTCATCCAGAGCCTGCAGAAGGACCACAGACCTGCTGATACCCTGATTTTAGGTCAATGAGACCATGTTTGGACTGAAATAGAAGATCATAAACTTCTGTTGTTTTAAGCCACCAAGTTTATGGGAAATTGTTATATCAGCAATAGAAAGCTGATACAAAGTGTAAGACTGAAATGTCCAGACACAGAAAACTAAACCAGGGGAAGGGGGAAGGGTTGGAAACTCATGGATGGCAGGGTCAGAACACACTGTGGGCAGCACATCCAAACTATACACCACTTGCTTACCTGCACTGTGGGCAAGTTAAATTCACTAAAAAACAAATGTATTTTTCACCTCAGAGACTCACTCTCACAAGATGCTTTTGTGCCTTTTGTGACACCCATTAGAAGCCTTTTTTTTTTCTCTCAGAGTTTTTGGAAATTAGCAGAACTTTTGTACTTCATTAGATAATTTTATCAGCTTCATTCAGAAAGATATTCTATAATTTCCTGGTGGCCATAGTGTACCAAAGAATCACACATTAAAGACAATCATTTTTCAAAGTTCCAAAGCATATAGTCTACAAAGCACCAATATCCATTATTTGCATTCTATGAAAACCCATTGCTAAGCTCTCCCCCACGTATGTTCTGAATGGGCCTTACCACGCTCTGACCCAGCTGCTCCCGAAAGAAATAATCCATGTTTCTCTTTTGCAGGCTGTCAAGGTAATGCTGAAAGCGGGTGTATGTATAAGGATAACAGTAAGCAAATTGGTAAATATCTTCTTCTCGGTCAAAACAAAATGCAAAGGACATCACATAATTCTTCCTATGGTCTGGGCAGCGGTAGTAGTAAACATTTTTAGGCGGCAGTCTTTGCCTGAAAGATACAAAGAAAGTAATTTGGACATATCAGACAGTCATTCAAGCCTCCAAATGTAATAAGCAGGGATAGATACCCAAGAAAATCTGTAACATGGAGAAACCTAGGCAGTAGCCAGGGACAATACTTGTCCTCTACAGTCAAAGTAAAGTGTGGCAACACTTTGTTCAAATTCCAGCTCTACTTTTATCAACTGCTTAGACAACGCAACATTAAACAGAGACGGAACATATTTCATTCTTTGTTTCTTCTTATTTTGAACACCTACTATATGCCCTGGCACCATGCTTGATTCTTGATGTATCATGGTAAATAAGCTAGGCAAGGTATTGTCTTCATAGAGTATATATTATAGTAGAGAAGCAGTCAATACAATATTAAAAATAAATACACTATATAGTTACGGCCTCTCAAAATGCTTTGAGGGAGAAAAAGAATGTGACATTACAGTGACATAAATAGGGAATGCCTAATGTTCTGAGGGAAGTCAGAATTTTATTATTTTTATTTCATTTTATTTTTTAAAGATTTTATTTATTATCTCCAGAGAGACAGGAAGGGAGAGAGGCATAGCGGGAGAAAAACATCAACGTATGGTTGCCTTTCACCTGTCTCCAGCTACGGACCTGGCTGGAGACCTGGTTTGCAGCCTGGTTATGTGCCCTGGCTGGGGAATTGAACCAGCAACCTTTGGGTTCTCAGGCTGGAGCCTTATCTACTGTGCTACCAGCCAGGGAAGAAGTCAGAATCTTATACAAGACAAATTTAGACCTTTTAAAAGAATGTGCATGGTGAATATTCAAGGGAAGAAAGAATATTCAACACTTTTTAGATTTTTACTATTATTAGGTTATTAATAGATTATTACTATTATTATTCTACAGAACATTTCATGGAACTGATTTTCCACATGAGCACTTTGGGAAATACTGCTTTAAAATTTGCTTTGCAGGCAATTTTGCTACATTATCATGCTCAATCCCCAATTAGGAACTCAAATTCATCATGAGAAAGGCATGACATTCCAGTCATAGTTCCTAAATCTTCTTTACATTCACCCACTTCACGGGCTCACCGCACTGTGCCCTGATGTGTGATATCCAGGCCATTCGCACTTACAGGGAAAACCTCTCATTTTGGTCTCTTCAAACCCTGTTAGCCATACAAAACTGGTCTCAAACTGTGCCTTTTTCATGATTGTCCATTGACAATTTCAGGCCAATGTAGCTCCCATGTTCTGTAGTAACTTGCTTTTTAAATGGTTATTTCCTAAGTGTTCTCCATTAGTATCATTTTGGAAGGTCCTTAAGGACAAATATGTCTCTGGACATTCTAGCACAGTGGCTGGGGGCTGTAAGGTTCACGGGTACTGGCTTGGCATTCAGCTAAGAAGCCAGGGGGCACAGAAACATGGAGAGAAGTGTGAGGAGGGATATCAGACGTGAAGTTGAGAAACACAAGAATGGCACTGGCCCAGGTAGTGTAGCCTGCAGAAAATTGGTAGGAGCTCCAAGATCATTATAACATGCCCTTAGTTCATTGCAGAGTCTTGTTTCTACCTTGGTGTCTTTCTGAAACTGTCTAAATAGCCAAGGTGGGCGGTGGGGCCAGGGGCTTCCTGTGGAAGAACAGAGGTTACCTGCTGTTGGTGCGGTAACAGAGTGGCTTGTACTGCCTTTCTGTAGCCCTGGAGGTTATGAATCCCACCCAAACATTTTAAGTGCAATGCAGAGAGGGGAAAAAGGCAAAAGAAAAAAGAAAGAAAGAAGGAAGGGAGGAAGGAAAGGCAGGCAGGCAGGAAGGAAGGAAGGAAGGAAGGAAAGGAAGGAAGGAAGAAGGAAGGAAGGAAAGGAAGAACTGAGGGAAAAGAGAAAGAAAGGAATGGATAGGATATACTTAGTATGGATTGCATCTAGGGCTCATTCTGTACCTGGTTTGACACAAATAGCTATCCTGTGGGTATTGTTATTCCACTTTGCAGGTATGGTTATGGAGGTTCATAAAAGTTAAAGAGATTCTCTCTGGCCTCAAGCAAGGAAATGACAGAGCTGGGATTCAAATTTATTTCTATCTGATTTCAAGTTCAGTACCTATAACACTTTTCCATCCATGGTCCCTTTTGATAAACTATGGGCTCCCGGAGTTCCAGATATGAGTGTGTCAAAGGCCAGAAGACAAGAGAGAACAAGTAAAATGTTAGGATGGCAAGAAATTCATCACAGCTAAAGCACAAAGGGTGAGAAGGAAAACCATGAGAAATGTGTCTGAAGAGGAATGCAGAAGCCAGATTAGAAAGGAACTATTCGCCCTGGCTGGTAGCACAGTGGTTAAGGCCCCAGCTTGCAAACCCAAAGGTCACAGGTTCGATTCCCCAGCCAGGGCACATGGCCAGGTCTCCACTCAGGTCTGTGGCTGGAGGCAGGTGAAACGCAACCATACACTGATGTCTCTCTCCCTCTCTGCCTCTCTCCCTTTCCCTTTCTCTAAAAAATAATGAAATAAAATCTAAAAAAAAAAAAAAAAAAAAAAAGAAGAAAGGGATTATATAAACCATGTTAGAAAATTTAAACATTATCCTGAGGCCACAGGGTATCTTTCAAGTGAATGAAAGAAGGGTAAGGTAGTGTGACTGTACCCATCCAAGGGATAAATGAGAGTGGTCAGAAAGAGGGCCGGGCAGAAAAAAAACAAGACAGATTTTTGACTATTAGAGAAAAGTGGATGAAGAAACGGGTCATGGAGCCTAAGATGGGTAAGAATCTGAAAGTGCCGAGATAGAAAGGATGTAGAGGGAACAGCGTAAGCAATGAAGGGACAAGGCTTTTCACATGGAGTCAGTGGCGGTATCAAGGGCTGTGCAGGGTGTTAAGTGCATCAATAGAGGCAATTTGCTTCCGACTCCCAAAGCTTGAATGAATAGGCATGCAAGTAAGAACAGTCTCTTGTAATATCAGGGTAACTTGAAGACAACCTCCCTAGGCATGCCTCCTTTCTAACCTAGTTGCTACCCTAAACCTTCCTATATGGAAATTTGGAGATACCAGTGATAAGCTGGAGAAATAATGGCCTGGAAAGTACAAGGGGGAAGAAGAAGAAAGTCGTCCCCTGTGGATGCTTCTGTAGATGGAGTGCAAGAGGACGGGCAGCTCCTGAAAGGACAACACGGGAAGTAATAGCCTCCAGAATAATTCAGCTTTGGTTCACCATTTTAGTCAATAAATTTTGTTAAGCCTCATGTACCAAGCATAGTTTGGATAAAATAAGAGTTAAAGGAAGCAATGGATTGAAAGACTGAGGATCCAAAGGAGATTATTAACCACAACACTGTTTCAAAGGAAAAAGTGGAAAATGGAAAGTTTTGGATAGAGAAGGAGGCAGAAATCAGGAGTAGAGCGAGAACGGACCGTTGCAGGGAAGAGGTCCGCATTTGTGATGCGATTGAACATGCAGGGATGTGAAGCTGGTAGAGTAAGTTCCAGACTTGTACCCAGAAAGAATGCTAGAGGAAGCAGTCTGGAGGTATCCAGCTAACTGTCTGTAATAGCCACATCGAGCTCTGACTCAGAGGCCTGAGTCACATCTCCCGGAGCACAAGGTGAGCAAGTCTTCGCATGCAAGTGATTCCTATAGTCAAAGGCCCCTCAGAGTATGATGCTGTTTTCAACTCTTCATTTACTAGTATATCCAATCAGGTTCCATGCTTTAAATCCAATCACCCCAGCTTTCTCCTTTTCTAGCCAAGTTTAACAACTTGCCTCTGACAGCCTACCATCCCCACCAAATTTGATTATGTGCCACCAGGAGAATTCAGCTAATGCCTGCAGCTGTCCTCACTGCTCCCCTGAGTGGGTCAGAAGCCTAACCCGATTTGCAGACAGAGTGAAGGTAATCGGCCCTGGGTAATCATTCAAGAAGCTGAGACGCTGCTCGGGGCTTCGATTTCCCAGACTCTGCTATAGATACAAACAAAAATCTATTTGAGAAGGGCTCAGAAGGACAAATTTATGAGGACTTTCAAGTAACACAAAGAATAAAGGAAAGAGGGCTGGGAGTACGTGGGAGAAATGTTTCTCACATTTGTAGTGCACTTCTGGTTTTTTTGTCTGATTTTACTTATTGCTTTCACTATGTCTCAGACATGGTGTTAAATGTTTTAGATGCATTATCATTTAATCATCACAGCAATCCTATCAGCTAGGGGCTATTGACATCTTTTTCACAGAGACAAGAAAATTGAAGCTCAAAGAGGTAAAATTTCCCTGAGGTTGCAAGGTTAGTAAGCAGCAGATTCTGCCTCAGACAGACGCAGGCTAGTGTGACTCTGAAGCCTGTGCTCATAAGCTCCTGTAGTATCTTGCTGCCCACCTTTCTCCCCTTGCTACCCAACTCAGGCATTATCTTCTGCTTCCAGGAAAATTGATTTTGCAATGGCCTCCCCGGTGTTCTTCCTAAAAACTCTCCAAACAACTCCACTCCCTCACATTTTAGTTTGGCTCACAACACTCCTCAAGATGCTGTAATTCTATCATCAGCAGCCACTTCTCCCTCCTTGTACCCTATATTCTGTTTATATAAGCAACTTACACATCCCTAACACAATTTTTTTGTCACACCTCAGGCACCTCTGTGTCTTTGTATTTGATATTTCCTCCCCTTGGACTCCCTCTCCTGGCATCTTAATTACCTTGTAACCTCTTACTCACAGATGTGGCATGTTGTAGATTGCCAACAAAGCTTTAAATATTTTTTGAATGAACTAATTAATAAACAAAAGAATGTACAAATAAATGCCCATCCTTTAACATACCTCTTCTGAAGCCTTCCCTTACTATTCATTCTTCATTTTTCTCGACTTTGACATGATATTTTAAAAGTTTATCACCTAGTTTTTCTCTTAACAATGGGCAACAATAGTATATGGAAATTTCTCCTAAGAAAAAGTAGGAATCCTTAAAACTATAATGTCATGTTTTTCTTCTCTCACTAGAAATGGTATAGAAAGTGTCAAAGAATACTTGCTTATTTTAAAGAACAATGATGAAAGAAAAAGAACACTCATCTCTGAAGATAAATGGTAGGCACCACAGAGAGGTAAATTTTAGTTCAGCATAAAGTAAAGACTCTAACATTCAGTTGAAGGGAAAGCAGAAAGGTCCACATTACATTATGGGAGCTTGGAGGGATCCCATAAAGTTCCTGTACTTGATGTTAGTCTCAGATACTAAGAGAAACAATAAAACAATAATGATAATAATTATTACGATACAACTTCCTACTATGTATATATCATTCACAGTATGCTTGGCCATTCTCACAAAAATCCTCTAAGGTTTCATATTATCCCAATGATACTATAAAGATGAAAGTAGGGTAGGGTCAAGAATGCATGACTCCCCGGAAGAATCCAGAAAGAAGAGTCTGTAATATCTGATCCTTCCAGAGATGCAGGGAGATTCCAAGACTTGTATGCTCTCAGAACTCAGTGAGTAAAAGCTGATTCACATCTTGGAACAAGCCATCATCCCAGGTTCATCCTGGTGACTAAAGAGGACATCCACATGTGTAAGAGAGACCTATAACTGACATCTTCAGATTCAGTTGCTTGTCCCAGATTCAGTTGTGTGTACACATGTGGGTGAGTGAGCACACACACATACACACATGCATGTACATACTTACCATATTCACAATCATAGAATCTTTCTATTACAGCCTCTATTTCTATTTCATTATATCAATTTGACTACATGCCTTCCTCTGCCATTAGATTGAGCTCATATTATTCCTCTTTGGTTCTGCAGGATCTACAGAGGGTCTTGCATAAAGAAGGTGCCCCCAATTGGTTATGGATTGGATAAATTAATATATTAGTGAGGGAAATTTAAGAGGTTAGAAAAGTAAATAAGTTCAGCCACACCAACCAATATATGTAGATTGTGTGCTTTCTAGGAGGACCTGTGAGTCATGCCCTGAATATAGTACCTTTTCAAAAACCTGCCTGCTTTTTAAAATGTTGATCTATCTGTCTCAATGGCCTTTCCCATGCTTTTCTACATAGTGAATTCCTATAGAGAAGTGGGGCCCAGCTCATATGATATTTCTTCTTTGAAGTCTTTGTGAGCAACTCCAGGGTGAAATAATTGCTCTCAACACTAATGGCAGACACTGCTGTATTTCTGATTCATCTCCAAATCAATAGCACTTAGCACACTGCTTGTCCCTGAAGAGGATCTCAAACCATGTTTGTTGAATGAATGAGTGAATTTAGGACTTAATGAGTGAACCATGCCTTTCCATTTATCATCCTTTCAGCCTTCTCTCCAAAATGTCAGCTGAAAACTCAGTGCACCATTTTGGAGGTTACAGGAGCACAGAGGAAAAGAAGCCCAGGACCTAAAGGAGTACATAAGGCTCTAAAAAGGCAATGTTCCCTAGCCGTCCTCAGGAGTCCTGAAAGACAGAAGTCATCATTTCCTCCCCAATCAAGCAGAAAATGTGGATATGGATAAATGAATTCTAACCCAAGTCTTCTTTGACAGTAGACACAAACTTTTTTCTTCAAGTTATCAGAAAGGTAAATAACAAAAAAACTCATCTTTTCAGGTTGCCATTCCTAAAGGAGGTATGCAGAACAAAGGCCCCCAGACACTTCCACAAGGGGTAACATAGTTTAAGCACCTGCTGTATGCCACTGATGTTCTATTTGCTTGATGTGCACTATGGTCTGACTGATAAACGCACATTCTTCTCACTGCACCAAGACTATGCAATTTGAAATTCATTTAACAATTGCAATTGCAGAAGCAGTTTCTTGGGTCCCCTACTTTGTCTACCCAGGAGTGGGAAGCAAACTGGCATCTGATTTCACAGCTATATTTGAAATTGAGGTAGGATTTCAATTTCTCTTCCCTTCATGAAGGCACCTGAATCTCTGGCCTGTCGTCCATGCCAGTACATGGCCTTTAGTGGGTGTTTGGCTGGAACAACCAGACCATCACCTGGTTTGAGCCATTGGCCTCCTCGTTTTCTTCTCTGGCATCTGGCAGAGCCAGGCAGCTGGCACAGATGCCCACAATAAAATCCACCTTCTCCAGGCAAGCAGAGTCTGCTCCTAATTCCAATCCTATCTTTCCCCAAATAATTACAATAGGGCTCCCTTCACCAGCATATCTGGTCTTATCCTTCTCCTCATTTTGTCACACTAATCTCTCCGTGAGTCAAAGGGAGGAGGGGAGGGAGTGCTCAGATACAGGCAATGCGTTTTATTCCTGGTGTCTAATCAGATCACCACCTCGTCCTGGGGCTGGTGGGCATGAGCGGTAGGAGGAGAGACAGTGCCGCACGGTGCCAGGGAGTTTTTCATAACAGAAAGATACTGCTTGATTTCTGAATTAACCTTTTTGTCCTACTCACTCTACTGTTTATTTTTCAGAGTTTATTTTATGTGTAGGACATTTTTTTTTTTTTTTTTTTTGTCTCTGCCTTCTGGAGAAGGACACCTACATACTGTGGCAGCAGCTGCTTCTATTAATTTCAAGCCATTAAAAAAATTTAAAATTAAACCCAATTACTTTGGCTGGTTTAGAGCTGGGGAATAGCTGAGACTGATTATTCCCCCTAGTCATGAACAGCAACAATATTCCTGCCTACGTGTGGCTGCTAGCAGAATGCTAATGCAGGCAGGAACTCCAGGGACAGGCTCCCGGTGCAAGGAGAGTCATGTCTTCTCCAATCCAGACTCCTGAAGAGCAGCAAGAAGAAAGCACTGGATGGGAACTAGGGATTGGGTTACAGTCCAAGCTGTAGTCCTTGGGCAGGACTCTTTCCCTTTTGGTGCCTCTGTATAATACGCGATTGCAAAAACCTGTCCCTCTTACGGTTGTCATGACTCTTAGGTAAAAAGATCTGTTTTTAAAACTAGACTTTGCTGGGATTTAAGATGGTTTATGAGGCAGTATTAGAATGCTGATGCCCCGGGACCGGCTGACACGCTTCAGCTGCAACGGTTCAGGTTTGCACTGAAGTTTTATATCCAAATCACTTTGTTGCTGCATCATGGGTGGAACAGTATAATAAGGGTTCCAGCTGTGAAGCTCTAGGTTGAAATATCCTTTAGTCCCCTTGCATAGAGCCTAATGTACAGAAGGCATTCAATAAAGATTTCGACTGAATAGGCCCTGGCTGGTGTGGCTCAGTGGATTGAGCACCGGCCTCTGAACCCAAGGGTTGTTGGTTCAATTCCCAGCCAGGGCACATAACCAGGTCTCCAGCCAGGTCTCCAGCCAGGTCCCCAGCCAGGTCCCCAGCCAGGTCCCCAGCCAGGTCCCCAGCTGGAGTCAGGAGAAAGGTAACCATACATTGATGTTTCTCTCCATTTCTTCCTACCTCCCTTCCCCTCTCTCTAAAAATAATTAATAAAATATTTTAAAAAATATTTTTACTGAATGGATAAATAATTCAAGCAGAGCTGGGGTTTGATTGAATAGATAGATCTGTGTTTAATTCCAGCTTTGGATGCCTTGATAGCTAAGGGATGAAGGGACTGAGCAAAAAGCAAAGAGGGCTCATGGACATGGATAACAGTATGGTGATTGCGAGGGACGGGTCACATAAAGGAGCTAAGTGGCAATAGAAAAAATACAATTAAAAAAAAAAAAAGAAATGTAGCCCTGGCTGGTGTGGCTCAGTGGATTAAGCACCAACCTGCAAACCCAAGTGTCTCTGGTTCAATTCCCAGCCAGGGCACATAACCAGGTTGCAAGCCAGGTCTCCAGCCAGGCCTTCAGCTGGAGGCAGGTGAAAGGCAACCAACCATACATTGATGTTTCTCTCCCATTCTTCCTTCCTCCCCTTCCCCTCTCTCTAAAAATAATGAATAAAATCATTTTTAAAAAAGGAAATGTAGTTATTGTACAGTAGAAAGAATGTGGACTTGGGCTCAAATCCACTTCCATTCCTTATTAGTCATGTTGCCTTGGTTCTGGGTTTCCACATCCATAAAGTGAAAATAGTGTCTAGCTCATGGATTTGTTTTGAAAATCAGAGATTAGTACCTGTAACAAAATAGATCCCCAGTAGTGGTAACCATGATTATCACCATGCTTTGTGTAATGGATAGGTGGCATCATGCTATCTCTTGGTTCAGAACAACGAATCCCAAGTTTACACTAAGTGTACTTAGGATATGAGCTAGACCGAGCAGGTAGGGTAGAGGAGAAAGAAAAAAAGTGACAAGGAATGAGAAGCCACTTAAATACACAGTCATGGAAGAAACCAATGATAACCTTCTTTTCTCTTTCTGACCTTTCCCAGACCCAATGTAATAAAATACTTCCCTTTTGAGAACATATGCTCTCTGATAAAACTATGCTTGTCCATCCAGACATAAAAAGGCAGTTAACTCCTGCAGGTCCCAAATGGTGGTGGAAAAAGTAGTCAAAGGCGTTGCCCTGCTGGCAGCTTGCTGTATCAGCTAGTCCTGCAGTAGCCTGGACAATAATTGGCCACACTCATGGACCTTCCAGGCCACTAGGAATAGGAAATGTGGAAAACTACAGATTAAGTGGATGGGAAGTATGTTTAAGAACTAGAGGCTGAGTAGTTCTGCTTTCAGAGAATAGTCTGATTGCTTTTGGCATATTTATCATATGGTATAAATCTAAAATTATTTTATTTTGGTTACATTTTACAAAAAAAATATTGCAATAAACCAGCAATTAGCTCAAATAGAAGAGTGCATGTTTTAGGAAACTTAAGTACTAACTTTCTATTTCTCATGAAATTCGGTGATGAACATGTACTTTGTATAAGATGTTTCTCAGTATTTACGATCCACTGAAGGGAACGCACTGATAACATGACCACAAAAAACCAGAAGACACAAATCTGCTAAAAAAATATCAGCATCTACTTGATTTAACAGTTATTTTAAGAAAACTTATGCCCAGGGGCTATAATTTACTCATGTAAAAGTAGGAGCATAGAAGAAAAATGATTGAAATATTTTAGAACAGTCATGTGCTGTAAGTGAAAAGCCACACTTCAGAGTGATGAGCAGGATCACTTGTTATTTGGAGTACTTGACTGTTCTTCTAACATAATTTCAATCACTTTTTTAAAAATCTCACCGAAGGACAATTTAAAAATAAAATTACTTTTAGAGAGACAGGAAGGGAGAAATAGAAATATGAATGTGAGAGAGAAGCATCCATCAGTCGCCTCCTATACTTGCTTGAACCAGGGATTATTATGTGTCCAGACCAGGGACCCATCCTGCAACCCAGGTAAGCGCCCGGACAGGAAATCGAACCCACAACCCTTCAGTTACAGGACAATGCTCCAACCAATTGAGCCACACCAGCCAGGGCTATTTTCAATCATTTTTAACTCCAAGTTTTCTTGTATATAAAGTGGTACCTGTTAATGTTGTCTTCTATTAGCAGAGCTAAAACCAGCAGTTTTATATCAGTGTCATCAGATGTTTCAAATACAAAATTATTTAACTTAATGCCAATGTAATTCAATTACTTTCACCCAATTCAAGGACTCAGCGTCAAGCTATGGAAATTCATTCTGTTGAAGGTAAATACTCCCTCAGTGGTAATAATGCTGATAATTCATTTTTAAAATGTTTCAATATTAATGTTAAAATTACTTATATTTTGTTATTATAATATAAATTCAAATTTTGGTAAAAGCAATATACTTGTTAAATTAGAAATTCTATGGAGTAGAAATTTATTTTAAATTGGTTGGAAGTATACATATAAATTATAACTGCATTCGGAGAAACTTTTCTACCTCACAATAGGAATCATAGTTCTCAAAGTTCACACAAAGTAAGAGAACTATACAATTTTTTAAAAAAGATTTTATTCATTATTTTCAGAGCGAAGGGCAGGGAGGGAGGAAGAAAGGGAGAGAAACATCAGTGTATGGTTGCCTTTCACCTGCCTCCAGTTACAGACCTGGCCGAAGACCTGGCTTGCAACCTGGTTATGAGCCCTGGCTGGGAATCGAACCAGCGACCTTTGGGTTTGCAGGAGAACTATACAATTTTTTTTAGAACTATACAATTTTTTAAATGAAGCTAATGGTAAACCACATGTAAAAGATATTTTTTCATGTTTCAGGAAGACAGACCATGTTTATTTTCTTTATTATCTGTCATTCATGGGACTTCAGAGATTTTGAGCCTTTAATAAGCTGCTTTGCTAATCAATGTTGATCTTGCTTTTGTTGTTTTGTTGTTGTTAATGAGACCCCTATATTTATTAATGAGCCATCTAAATAAGAACAAAATTTTGGTTTTATTGTGTTCAAAATCAACTGGAAATCTTTAATCAAATATTCAACAAGTGGAGCACCAAAGTATTTCAGCTTTTCTTAAAGCTTATATCAAATTGCAATTATTGAAAACAAAGCTTATAAACAAGAAGACATGACATCTGTCACTACAAAAAGCAAGGAAGGAACTGCACAAATTAAATGATGCAAACACAACTGGATACAAGAATTAACTGAAACTCAATGACTATACTTTGAGATAGCTTCTTTTCATACACCAGTGAATAACCTAGCATGGACATAGTACCTGGCACATGATAGATTCATAGTCTATGTTTGTGACATGAACGAAGTGAATATATATGGATGAGGGGATAATGACAGAGAGGTATAAAGGCTGATTGTCAGTCACCTGCTTGGGTCAAGAAGTTCTAAAGCCACAGTTGGCTAGAGGGTCCCCAGCAGAGCTGGGTTAGAGAGGGTACTGTGGGAGAGGAGTTTCTAAGCTGCCCTTTTAGTTAGATTTTGCAGGAGCTTCATACACTGCTTCTTTCAGAGAAAAGACAAAGGTGTTAATCATCCAGACAGTGGCTCCTTTTTCTCTCTTCTATCACATAATATAGTCCCAGGTTTGTTTCTGGAGCCACTGCCACCTAGCCCCACCATAGAGGACCATGGTGAGGTCTTCCAGATGAAATGAAGAGCTTAGCCTGCTCCATTAAGCAGGAGGGCTCTCATCATAATGGCCTCTCACTACAGAATGGTTACGGACTCCGCACCCACTGACTGGGGCCCTGCAATCTAGGCATGGCCAAGGCTGAGATGGAGTACTCAGCGGTAGACATAAAAACATAGGGAAGCAGGACCATCGAGAGCATTCACTAGTTTATCATCTCCTCCTCACCCCCACCATCACCATAGAATCCTAGCAGAGGGAGTACCTGTTCATTAAGTGAAATAAACTGAGGCTTGAGTGGGAAAGACTGAGGAATAGATCATGAGAGTAGATTCAAATGGCCTAGAGTCCAAGGAAGCCAAGAAATAGCCTAAATGCCAGGTTGCCAGATATAGGGAGCTTAGCCAAAAAAAAACAGAGTGAAAAATGATTTTGTCCAAATAATAGGTTTCTAAGCTCAGAACAAGAGGGGCGATGATGTTGGAGCCAAGATGGAGCCAGCAGCTAATGAAGCACACTGCCAAAAAGAAAAATAAGGAGGGTCAGAGGGCATGGGTGGAAAATAGCTCTCAGCTCTCCAGGGCAGAAAGTTTCAAGGGGGAGAAAATGGGATCAGAAACAGTGAAGAGGAGAGTAGGGTTACTTAGCAGAGATGGTGTATATCCCAGGTCCCAAGCCAGGTCTCATGGAAACTATTCTTTCCCACCAGTATTAGAAAGGGACTCAGAAGTAAGGTCTACCTTACCAGGAATGAAAGACTGGCATAAATGCATGCAGAGCAGAATGGGAATCTTGAGGGGATAGCCCCTTGGATATCAGCCTCTAGACATTGGACAAGGAAGCCAGGTCAGGCTATTGCTCCACATGAAAAGCGATAGTGACTTGATGACCTGCGGATGCCTGAGGAATGGCAAACTGTGAGGTGTGGGACTTGAGCTGGAAAGGCAAAGGCCGGACTGAAAAACAAAGATGGAGTCATGGCATAGTCCTGGGAGGGAAGATCCCACACAGAGAAGGGCTGGCTTCCTTTATGGTGCCAAGAATTACTGCAGTAGTATCACAGCTGTAAGACCCCAGCAGGATGAATTTGGCAACCAGCATGAGGTTACCAGGATCAGAACAAGAGGGAGGTTGGGGCTGGAGACTGGCACAGGAGCCAGAGATAAAGGAAAAGCAAAGACCCCTCATCCTGGGGAGAAGCCTGGGTCAGGTCATGACTTAGTTGTAATTCTGAGAACAAATGCTGAAATTCAGAGGAAATGTCATCTTTTTTACCAGCACCTCTTACCCACTATCTTCAGGATAGGACTGAGCTCCCTACCTGGCTGGGACTAGTTTCCAGGTGAGCTGAGTTGTCAAACCAGAGGAGCCAGCTAACAAGTGTGACTACTATGTCCAGCCTACTATGCCTAGAGTTACTTACCTTTGCAAGTCCCTCTCCACCCATCCTACTTAGGTCCTTTCCCTCTCCTCTGCAACCCCCATACCACCTTATGTTAACATGCATCATACTTTGCTATAGGTTAATACCACTTTTCTTCTTTCCATTAGGGAGAGGTCACATCTCTATTTACTCATCATAAAGCCCTAGTGACTAACCTAAATCTGGTGCACAGTAATATCTAAATAAATAATTTTTATTGAATGAATAAGTGAGTAAATGAGAGGGTGAATAAGCCAAGGAATAGCAAAAGATGAGGTTAAAAAGGAAGATAGAGGTCATATCATATAGTACCTGTAAGCCATGTTGTAAAGACTGACCCTGAAAGAACTGAAGAACCTCAAATGGATTTTAAATGTATTCTCAAGTTACCCCCTATACTCAAAGGCCATTGGTTCTTAAGAGGGCACCAGCTATGCTCATTAGGTTATCCCCTCACAAAGCAACCAGCTAAAATGCTAATTCGCTGGAGTCAGTGCTGACATTTTGGACTTCATCACATGAAAAACAGTGTCTAAGTAAATTCCCTAGTACCCACCATTTGCCTGTGAATGGCACAGTTCCCTTTCTGAACCACTGATCTTCACAGTTAAAAAGTTATGTGAAAGAGCTTCCACACTTTAGTGGACTTGTTAATCTTAGAAACTCTGAATTCATGTATTTCACACCCTCCCAGTTTTCAGGGTTATTATGCTAATTAAAATAATAAAGTGGACTCAATGAAGAACTTTCGATAATTGAAGCACCAAATGAACTTTGCAAGTCATCCACCAGCTTCCTGAAATCTGGGAACCAGAAGTATAGGTAGGAGGTGAAAACTTTATTTTCTTCCAATAAGAAAATCTTTGAGAGATTTTCTTTGTAATCTATCTGGGAGGTCTATAAACACTTTACACTGACACAACTATACACTGTTATAGAGAGATGGGACTTCAGGGACCATCTAGTCCAGAGTCTTTTCATTTTTTATAGTTTTTTCAAAAATGCTTTGTTCAAAAGAAAGCAAGCAGAGAAGCACAATATAATCAAACAGAATTCAGATGGTAAAAAAAACGGGTAAAAAAGGGTAAGGTTGAGTTGGGTTAACCTTTTCATTTTATAAATGTAGCCTAAAGAAGGAGATGATTAGGTCAAAACCACACTGGTGGTTAGAGAAAGAGAGAGAGCGAGAACTGCTCTTTCAATTATATTTGGTGTGTTCATTCATCAAGCAAGTATTTATCAAATGTGGTTCTTGATGCTGAGGATAAGTTAGTATATACAGCAAAGTTTCTGATTTTACGGGCAAGAACAAATAGACAAATACCTACAATATGTCAGACAGCGATAAATACTATGAAACAAAAAAGCATAAGGGAATAGAAAGTAAAAGAGGGGTAGATAAGTTTATTAAACAAGGTTTTCAGGGAAGGCCTTTCTGATGAGGTAATATTTAAATAAAGTGAAGGGGGTGGGTGGGGATTTTGTGGGGAAGTATATGTGTGTTGGTGGAGGGGTGTTGCAGGCAAAGGAAATAGCAAGTGTCAGTAATGTTTCACTTTATTTTCTGCTCCTCCAGGATGGGGCACCTACTAGGTACCAGGAATTGCATTAGTCTCTTTCCATGCATGAAGGCTGAAGCATTAATGAGAATGCAGATTTCAGAGGCAAACAGATCTAGCTTGGGATTCCAGTTTTGCCAGGCAATTAATGCCTTATCCTCTTTACCTTCAATTTTCTGATTTTTGAAAAGTTGGAATGATATTATTTTCCTCACAGATTTGCTAAAAAAAATCTAGTAAGAAAATAAATGTAAAGCTCCTGACATATATCAGTCCTCTATAATATGAGTAATATCTACTTCACTTTATTGAATAAAGGATCCGTGTTGTAGTGGGCATTATTTAATTTTGACTGCTCAGCATCTATTTCCTCTTCCTAAGTGCAAATTATTTTCTATACTTAAGTGAGTCCTCATTCATTAGGTGTAGTTGGTGGAGTTACAAGGAAAGGCCTTGCTGTTCCATGCCAAAGCGCATAGCTCTATCTGGGCTAATCAGATATGACTTCTGAGGAACCTGTATCATGAACACATAGGAAATAATGAAAGTCTGTTGCTACAGGTCCTGGCCAGACTCTACACTCAAAGGTCACTTTTGTGGCTTCCTCTCTCCGGTGCCAAAGCTCTTTGCTTCTGGCTCACCTTCAAGTTCAGGTCTCTCTCCACCTCCCATTAATTCTCTAAGTCCCCAATATCCTTCAAATGCATTTCCTTTTGTCTAAGTTAAACAGGTTTCTATTCTTAATAACTGAAGAAACTATCTTATATATTTATACATAATCAATTTACCTGGAGACAATGAAAATACTACCAAACTAAGCCATATTTACTTTCTACAAGGGGACTAAGTGGTAATGGGAAAAATAGAATAAAATAAGAAAATACCAAAACAAGAAGAAAAAAACTTTTGAAATGCATATGTGGTCTTTGTTAACTCACTCACCTCTCTGGAAAGCAATTTCTTCAACTAAAAAACAAGAACAAATCAGTACAAACAAGCAAAACAGAACCAGAGGCATAGAAACAAGGAACAGATTTTCATTGTGCAGAGGGGAGGGGGACAAAAAGGTGAAGAAGGGGAGAGTTTAGTTAAGGAATTAGTATAAATGACCTATGGACATGGACAACATGTGGGGATTGACTATGGGAAAGGGGGAGGGGGTGGGGCAGGGGGAAGCAATGAGGGAAAATGGGATAAAAGTAATACAACAATAAATTAATGAAAAAAATTAGAATATTAAATTAAAAACAAAACAATATTAAACTAGTTTATCCTCAAAGGATCTTTGTGAAACTGACATTCTAGTATTCCAATGTCTAGGAGGTTGTGACTCTAAGAATTTCATTATAACCTTATCGGTTTTATAAGATACCTTTAAAGCTTTAACCAAAGGCCAAATAAGAAAACTATTTCAGATCATTTGATAGCCTCAAATCATACTATATAAGTATTTGCCTATTTCACCTCTATGTAGGTTAGCTCAGACATTCAACTGCTTCTTGGGTTGAACAAGACATAAAAGTGTAGTAGGGGAGATATAATGGGTTCCCTGAAAGATGTCATTTAAGATCACATAGCTAGTCAGGGCTTGAATTACAGAGGCCAACACTAAGAACACTACCCTACCAAACAATGTGGACAATCATAGGAGAAGTATGTGGGGTGATCAGGGACGAACTCTTGAAGGGTGGCTTCAAGATGAATCTTGGTAGCTTGCTAAAATGTTGACTTGGTTCTCAGAAATCTGTATTTTGTTGCAGTTTGTAGGAGGAAAGATTTCTCAGACAGAGCGAGTGCATTTGACAAAGACTGAGGATGAGAGTGCACAAGATGTATTCAAGGTAACTGGGTCATGTAGCTGAAGCACACTTTTCTGTGGGAATCATTGATGAGATGTCTGAAGAGAAGGTTGTACCCAGTTAATAGGGAACAAGGTAGGCTTTGAACATCAGACTAGGGAATATTATCAATCAAACATATTATACATTTGTTCCACTTTCTCCAAGTAACTTCCTGAATTGCATCTCCATCCTCTGCCTTGACTACCATGGCACCAAGGGAGGGAAAAGGTTCAGGTAATGTGATCACAAGCCACATGCGGGACTTCAGAGAAGTGTTAACTAAAATGGCAGAAATGGATAAAAAATTTTTTCTAGGCCGGACCATGGACAGCAGCCAGCTTCATATCTAAAGCTCCCAAACTAACCCAATCCCCTCTGGAAGAGTTCTAGTGGGAATCTTGAACTAAGGTCTGAGATGGGGGGAGCATGTGGGAAAGTGGCAGTGTGAAAAGGGGAGGGCTGTGACAGTAGAGTGGGTAGGGAGGCCAGGCACTTCTTCCTAAGCCGGTTTTCTATGTTGAAGCATAAGACTGAAAGAGTGTTCCGTAAGCTGACAAGTTATTGCAATAGGTAAAAAAGAAGAGAGAAAAATTCCTTAAGGTGAAGACAGAGGGGATGGGATCAAGAGGCAAGAGGAAACAGGCCTTAATGGAAGATTTATTAGAGAGCATGGCTTGTATCAGTCCCAGAGACAGAAATGACTTAGAAAATAAATTCAGCCATGGTTCCTGCCCTTTTGGGCTGAGACCTTCCAAAGTGTGTTATTTCTCAAGAGTGAATCCCAGTCCACTCCAAGGCTTCCAGCTTGCCAAGGATGGATTCTCAGCATTGTGAATGGGTATTTGGGGGAGTAAGAATGAAAGGAGTGGCAACTTTGCTTCTTCTGGCTAATATTTTTTCATAACTTTTATCCCTAGTTAGTTATTTGAAAATCAGTCAGAATGTAGCTGTACCAGGGTCCATTTCACTGGGTGCAGTAAAAATCTCAGCTGAGCATAGGTGCTTTTGAATGCCCAGAAGCCCACAGATGCAGCCTGCAGGAAAGATTACTTCCCTGTCTATGAGGTTTGTATGACCTACCTGGCTATCTCCAATTTCAAAATTCGGTTACTTCTCAATTTTCTTAGAAAAAGATATAGTAAAAGCAAAACTCAAGCACACATTGAGCACCTCTCTGAGTATTTTTCTAAGCACAAGAAATTTACAGATAAATAAGATATATCCCTGTCCTTCTACCCCAAATTCAGTCTTGCAAGAAATACAGACATCCTGACCACAACAAAAAGTGTTCTGAGTGCTGTGTTTAGAGGTGTGTGTACATGTAATAGGACCACAGAAAATTCATGCATGGTGTGCCATGGCGGGTCATTCAGACCCATTTGAGCTGAGCCTGGATGGATGGGTGGTTAAGATCTCAACAAGAGATGGAGGGATGATGAAAAAATTCTCAGCTGAGAAAAATCATAGGAGAATGGAGCTGGATTTTTAAATAATGCTTAAGGAAATGGATTTTTGTTGTTTGCTTTTTTTCATGTAACAATATTCTTAATTTATTTTTCAATTATGCTTGGCATATACTATTATATTAGTTTCAGGTGTACAACTTAGGAAGTAGACATTTATATTCAGTACCCACCTGACACCAAATAGTTACTACAATATTGTTGATTACATTTCCCATTCTATAGTTTACATCCTTGTGACTATTTTTATAACTATCAGTTTATACTTCTGAATGCTTTCCCTCCAACCCTTCTCCCGTATGGCTGCCATTGATTTGTTTTCTGTATCTGTGTTTATTCATTTACTTATTTAGATTCCACATATAAGTGAAATCATATGGAATTTGTCTGTCTTTCACTGAGCATAATACCCTCTAGATCCATCCATGTCACAAATGGAAAAGTTTCTTTTTTTTTTTTTTTTTTTTTTTATGGCTGAGTAGTATTCCCTTGTATACATGTATCACTTTTTCTGCAATCCTCTACCAAGGTTGCTTTTGTATCTTATATATTGTAAATAATGCTGAAATAAACATAGGGATGCAAATGCCTTTTCAAATTAGTGTTTCAGATTTCTTCAGATGAATGTCCAGAAGCAGAATTGGGTCATAAAATAGTTCCATTTTAAATTTTTTGAGGAACCTCCAGGCTGTTTTCTATAGTGGCTACACCAATTTACATTCCCACCAACAGTGCATTAGTGTTCCCTTTTCTCCACATCTTCATCAACACTTGTTATTTGCTGATTTATTGATAATAACCATTCTGACAGGTGTGAGATGATCTTGCTGTGTTTTTGATTTGCATTTCCCAGATGATTAGTACTGTGAAGATCTTTTTAAGCATCTATTGGCCTCCTGCATGTCCTCTTTGGAGAACTGTCTACTCACATCCTCTGACTTTTTAAATCAAATTTGATGTTGAACTGTGTGAGTGCTTTATATGTTTTTTATATTAATCCTTTATCAGATATATCACTTGTAAATATCTTCTTCCATTCAGCAGGTTGCCTTTTTGTTGATGGTATCCTCTGTGATGCAAAAGATTTTTAGTTTGATACATTTAATACCAGATCTTTTCAAATTGAGAAGACAAGGCAAACCTAGTCTTGCCCTCTGATAGCCATGGATTCTCTCTAAACTTAAACTTTATGTACACTCACCCTAGATGAAACACTGGGTCAATATATCCACTTTTACATTAAAAAGCTAGAAATATTGGAAAAAATCAATTTGCTTTAGATCAAACACTTGGATAGAAAAAGATCTGATCGATCTAGTTAATTTCCTGGGCCTTTGATCTCATGATGGCCAAAAATGTGTGTGTTTGTAGTTTTAAGTCCAAAATAAATTTGAAGTGACTTGAATAAAAGCATATAAATATAATTAATAAACAAGAGAAAATGAAAACAAGAAATCATGGGCAGGAAAATGAAACCAAATTTGAAGTAAGGTATACAAACAGATCCATACCATCAAGTCCTGTGCACTTATTTGAAATAGGCTTTAAGTTTGAGTTTCATAGTAGCCACAACAAAGAATGAACTAGGACCAGTCATATAATGCATAAAATTAAAAAATAATACAGTTGACTGGGGTAAAAATAAACCAGTTGTTCACAATTTTTCCTGGTCATGAAACTTGACAATATTTGTCATGCTTTCATAAGTATTTTCTAATCTCCTTTATAGTAATTCATTAAGCAAGTTCATAAGACTACTTTTAGGGAGTCCCTCAATGCAAGCCAAAGGGCATTTCTACACAAACAACTCTATGAAGCATGAAGATAATGGAGTCCTGTTATGCTATGCACCTCTCATATTTACCTAGCACGATCCAAGGACAGGGAAATTAATAAATTGTGTATTGTCAAGCAGTTTTCCATTAAGGTCATTTTTTGCAACTAAACTTTTATTCAGAATAAGACAGCAAAGAATTTGAGGTTCCATTTTTTGTAAAATTTCTGGAATATAAATATTCTACTCTGGTAATTAAGTGCATAATCTTTTATTATTATAGTAAACTAAGCAGAGTATAATTGAATATGCTATTTTTAAAATTAAAACTATGTACCAGAGAACATGGCCAAGGGAAGAAGATATGAATAGGGCCAACATTAATCATGGAAAAATATAAAAGCTCCAACCTAATACACTGACAACTGACATAAAACTGTGGACTTTTTTAGCCTTCAATTTTAAATAAGTCAATGTAGCTATTATTTTCTCTTTTAATAGAGATCAAATTTTCATTGTAATTGTTGGCTATTGCATTAAGCACCCCAAGAGCTTCCTCACACTTCAAAGAGACAAACCCTTGGGAACAACTGTACATTTACTAGGGAGTGCATTTGACCTGAGCTCTAAAATGCCACTTTAAGAAAAGGGAGTCTGGAAAAGTTCTCTGTTCAGTGCTTATGTTTTAATAAATTAAAAGGTAGCTGCAAAAAAGAGCAGAGTATGGGATAAAAACCCCAGAAGTCAATAGTCTGCAGTGTTGCAGTAATCCCCATGGCACGAGCTTCCCAGGGAATGATAGTGCATTTGTCAACACACAGAGAGCAAACGATAGGAAAAGACTCCCATATATAATTCATCCCTCTGTCAAGTTAAATACACAAATACCTCAATTGTGGGTTGGCACAGCCTAAATATTTAAAAGCTTCCCACAGTGCTCCAGGTTCTCATTGTTGCCATTCCAGACAATGACAGGAAACAAGCACTTGCCTCCTTCAGAGTCCCTCTTCCCTTGGTCAACAAGCACCGTCATTTTATGCCGGTGGCACGTGCTCTCCTAGGCCAGAAGCAATTAGAGAAAGACTTGAAGCTAGAAGGAATACACTCAGTGATACCACAGGCAAGCCTTACTTTTAAATTAGTTAGACGTAGGATCCACTGTCCCTATTCCCTGCAGAGACTTTTTTTTACTACAGCATCTATATCACTTCAATGAATGTGTGTGTGTGTGTGTGTGTGAGAGAGAGAGAGAGAGAGAGAGAGACAGAGAATGTGAGTCTGTGTTCCTCTCTTAGATATAAAATACTGGAGAGCAGTATCTTTATCTGCCTTGGTTTATCCAGCACCTCTCACACAGGGGAAAGTTAAAAATTGACAACAAATGAATAAATACAAAAAGATTTCCCCTTAATAAAAACATTCAATATTTGAGTGCTTACCACCATCACCATCACCCCACTAACAGCTAGGTTCTAGCTTGCTGAACACTGCTGATTTAAATCATCAAAGGTACATCAAGAGTACCCCAATACAATATATTCTGTGTGAGATTTTTACATATAATTTCTCATTTGAAATCCATTTGTATTTACAAAACTGAATGTCACACAAATATTTTTAAATCATAGTGAATATATAAACCAGGTGCATCTTCAGACTAAAACCATGTTGAGCCCTCTAAGTATTTTCAAAACAAGGGTGAAAATTAGCCAAGCAAGTGGATGATGGCTTATTATTAATTTATCAGTTTCCAAATCACTTCTTTGACCAGGCTGAGACATTCAACACAATGAAGGCATAATTTATATAAATAAACAGTAACTAAGGATACATCAGTTATAAAAACAGAGCCACTCTCTGCATCAAATGAGGTATTGTAAAGAGCTGAAGGAGCAATCATTTTGCTTCCAAATTTATTAATCCCCAAAGATAGCCAAGAGGAAGAAAGAAGAAGAGAGGAGGAAGGGGGAAAGTAGTGAGTTCTTAACATTAATAGGTATGATCATTTTAATAATAGCAACTAACATTTATTAAGGGGTTACATTCTATTCAATATTATTAACATGTTCTTTTTTATTTTATTTTATTTTATTTTATTACACTGTCAAATTAGTTTGACAAAACTGAATGTCACACAAATATTTTTAAATCATAGTGACTATATAAACCCAGGTGCATCTTCAGACTAAAACCATGTTGAGCCCTCTAAGTATTTTCAAAACAAGGGTGAAAATGATGGTTTATTATTTTTAATTTTTGTTCTATTACTGTTGTCCCAATTTTTCCTCTTGTGCCCTCCTCAGCCAATCCCCCCACCCCCCACCCTGCTCTCACAGTCAATGCCCACACTGTTGTCCACCTCCCATTCATAACTGTTCTTTGACTGGTTCATTCCCCATCTTTCCACATTATCCCCCTCTCCTCTTCCCTCTCGTCAGTCAGTCTGTTGCATGTTTCCATGTCTATGGTTCTATTTTGTTCATTACATTCCTTTTATAGGTGAGATAATATGGTATTTGTCTTTCACTGACTGGCTTACTTCATTTAGCAGAATATTCTCAGTTCCATCCATGCTGTTGTGAAAGGTAGGAGTTCTTTCTTTCTGCTGCCTAGTGTTCCACTGTGTAATGTACCAAAGCTTTCTGATGCACTCATTTACTGATGGGCACTTAGGCTGTTTCCAGAACTTGGCTATTGTAAATAGCACTGCTATGAACAGAGGAATACATAAATTCTTTTGAATTGGTGATTTGGGATTCTCAGGGTATACTCCCAGCAGTGGAATTGCTTCCTCAAAAGGCAGTACCATTCTTAGTTTTTTGAGCAAATTTGACACTGTTTTCCACAGCGGTTGTATCAGTCTGAATTCCCAATAGTGCACTAACTAGGGTTTCCTTTTCTCTCCATCTTTGCCCACACTTGTTGTTTGTTGATTTATTCATGATAGCCATTCTGACTGGTGTGAGGTGATATCTCATTGTGGTTTTAATTTGCATCTCTCTGATGGCTAGTGATGTTGGGCATATTTTCAGATGTCTATGGGTTAGCTGTATGTTCTCCTTGGAGAAATGTCTATAAAGGTCCTTTGCTCATTTTTAAATTGGACTGTTTGTCTTCGTAGTGTTGAGTCATGTTTTTTAATATATCTTGGAGATCAAAATCTTGTCCAAGGAATCATGAGCAAATATGTTCTCCCATATGAGTTTATTTCTGGGCTTTCTATTCTGTTCCATTGATCTATCTGTCTGCTCTTATATCAGCATGGGACTGTTTTGATTATAATGGCCTTATAGTATAGTTTGATATTAGGTATTGTGATCCCTCTTACTTTGTTCTTCTTTCTCAAGATCGCTGAGGCTATTCTGGGAGTTTTCTGGCCCTGTAAATATTTGAAATACTAGTTTTAGATCCATGAAATATGCTATTGGTATTAGGGATTGCATTTAATCTATAGATTGCTTGGGTAGTATAGACCTTTTAATGGTGTTAATTCTTCCAATTCATGAACTTGGTATATGCTTCTCTTTATTTGTATCTTCCTTAATTTCTTTCTTCAGTGTTCTACAGTTTTCTGAGTAAAGCTTTTTTATCTCTTAGGTTAAATTTATTCCTAGGTACTTTATTTTTCTTGCTGCTATAGTAAATGGGATTTTCCCCTAGTTTCTCTTTCTGATATTTCATTGTTGGTGGGAAAATGCCAATAATTTCTGAATATTGACTTTGTATCCTGCTATTTTGCCAAATTCACTTATTAGGTTGATCTTTTTAGGGGGGTGGAGACTACAGGGTTTTCTATGTATGCTATCATGTCACCTGGAAATAATAACAGTTTTACTTTTTCCTTTAAAATTTGAATGCTTTCTTTCTTGTCTGAACACTGTGGCTAGAGCTTCCAGTATCATGTTGAACATTAGGGGTGAAAGTGGACACCCTTGCCTTGTTCCTGATCTTAAGGTGGAAGCTTTTAGTTTTATCCCATTGAGTATAATGTTGGCTGTAGGTTTCTCATATATGGCCTTTATAATGTTGAGGTATGCTCCCTCTCTTCCCACTTTGATAAGTTTTTTTTAATCATAAATGGATATTGGATTTTATCAGATACTTTTCAGCATCTATTGATATGATCATGTGCTTTTTTGTCCTTCATTTTATTTATGTGGTGTATTACATTTATTGATTTGTGATATTATATCATCCTTGCATCCCTGGGATGAATCCCACAAAAAGATGATCATGGTGTATCATCTTTTTATGAATTATCCTGAATCTGGATTGCCAATATTCAGGATTTTAGCATCAATGTTCATCAGAGATACTGGCTTGTAGTTTTCTTTCTTTGTTGTGCCTTTATTTGGCTTGGAATTAGAATAATACTGCCTCATAAAAAGAGTTTAAGAATCTTCCCTCTTCTTGAATTTTTTTGGAATAGTTTGAGAAGGATAGGAATTAGTTCTTTTTTAAGTGTTTGTGTTCAGGGAGTTTTTTTTTTTTTTTTTTTTTTTTTTTTTTTTTTTTTTTTTTTTTTTTTTTTTTTTTTTTTTTTTTTTTTTTTTTTTTTTTTTTTTTTTTTTTTTTTTTTTTTTTTTTTTTTTTTTTTTTTTTTTACTGCTTCAATTTCACTAGTTGTCATAGGCCTATTCAGACTTTCTGCTTCTTTTTGATTCAGTTTTGGAAGAGTGTATATTTCTAGAAATTTGTCCTTTTTATCTAAATTGTCCAATTTCTTGGCATACTATATTTGTTCAGAGTAATTTCTTACAATCCTTTGTCTTTCTGTGGTATCAGTTGTAACTTCTCATTTTGGATTTTATTTATTCGGGTCCTCACCTTTTTCTTGATGGGTTTAGTTAAAGGTTTGTCAAGTTTCTTTACCTTTTCAAAGAGCCAGTTGTTGGATTTACTGATCCTTTGAATTGTTCTTTTAGTCTGTATCTCATTTAATTCTATAATCTTTATTATTTCCTTCCTTCTTTTCACATGGGCTTTTTGTTGTTCTTCTAGTTCTTGTGGATATAGGGTTAGGTTGTTTATCTGAGATTTTTCTATCTTCTTTTTTTTTTTTTTTAATTTTATTGTTGTTGTATTACATCCATCCCCTTTTCTATCTTCTTTAGGTAGGCTTGTATTGCTATAAACTTTCCTCTCAGAACTGCCTTCACTGTGTCCCATAGGTTTTGTGTTGTATGTTAATTTTCATTTGTTTCCTGATACTTTTTGATTTCTTCTTTGATCTCATTGTTAACCCATTCATTATTTAATATCATATTAATCAGTCTCCATGTATTTGAATGTTTTTTAGTTTTTTCCTTGAGGTTGGTTTCTAGTTTCAATCCATTGTGATCTGAGCACATGCTTGCTATGCTTTCAGTTTCCTAAATTTGTTGAGACTTGTGGTCTATCTTTGAAAATGTTCCATGTGCATTTGAAAAGAATGTATATTTTGCTTTTTGGGGGTGAATGGTTTTGCACATATCAATTAAGTCCATTAGATCTAGCATGTCGTTCAGTGCTACAATATTTTTGTTGATCCTTTGTTTGGAAGATCTGTTCATTGTTGACAGTAGGGAGTTAAAAGCCCCTACAATGAGTACATGGTTGTCAATATCTTACTTAAAGTCCCTCCAAGATTTTCCTTATATATTTAGGTGCATCTATGTTGGGTACATATATGTTTACAAGGGCTACTCCCTTAGGTATTATGTAGTGACCTTCATTGTCTCTTTTTATGGCCTTTGTTTTGAAGTCTATTTTGTCTAATATAAGTATTGTTACCGCAGTTTTCTTTTCATGTTCATTTTCTGGGAATATTTTTTCCACCTCTTCACTTCAGCCTGTGTAGATGTTTTGTTCTGAACTAGGTCTCTTGTAGACAGTATATACGCAAGTCATGCTTTCTTATCTATTCAGCTACCCTATGTCTTTTTCATGGAGCATTTAATCCATTTACATTTAAGGTTATTATTGAAAGGTACTTATTCATTGATATTTATCTATCTATTTATCTATTAACTATCTATCTATCTTCCTTCCTCTCTCCCTTTCTTCTCCTTCTTATAGTAGTCCCTTTGACATCTCTTGCAGTGCTGGCTGGTGGAAATGTACTCTTAGCCTTCTTTTGTCTAGGAAGCTCTGTATTTTGCCTTCCATTTTAAATGAGAGCTTTGCTGGATAGAGTAATTTTGGTTGCAGATTCTTGCTTCTCATTACTTGGAATATTTCATGCCAATCACTTCTAGCCTGTAGTGTTTCTGTTGAGAAATCAGCTAATAGGTTTATTGCCTTATTGGAGTTCCCCTGTATGTTGCTAGCCATTTCTCCATTGATGCTTTTGAGATTCTCTATTTGTCTTTAAATTTTGCCATTTCAATTATGTGTCTTGGAGTGGACCTCTTTGGGTTCATCTTAATTGGGACCTTCTGTGCTTCCTGAACTTGTAAAATGTTTTCCCTCATCAAGTTAGGGAAGTTTTCTATCTTTTTTTTTCAGACTGGTTTTCTATCCCTTGTTCCTTTTCTTCTACTTCTGATATTCCTATAATGTCAATGTTGTTGTTTCATGTTGTCCTGAAGCTCCCTTAAACTATTCTCATTCTTTTTTGAGTACTTTGTTGCTCTGACTGGGTATTTTTGCTACCTTGTTTTCTAGCTCCCTGATTGAGTACTCTGCTTCATCTAGCCTTCTTTTAATTCCTTCTAATGTATTATTCATTTCAGATATTGTATTCTTCATTTCTTCTGGTTCTTATTCATAGTTTCTACGTTCCTTTTAATGCTGCTGTAGTTTCCACTAAACTCCTTGTAGTTCCATAAAGTTCGGCGTGGTTCTCACTGAGTTCATTGAGCATCCTTATAACCATTACTTGGAGTTCTATGTCTGATAGATTACTTGCTTCTGTGTTATTTAGCTCTTTTTCTGGGGATTTCCCCTTTCCTTTTGATTGGGGGTTATTTCTTTGTTACCAGTTTAAGTGACTCTTTCTGTTTGTTTTTACACTCAAATTGCTCTGCTTTAACCACCTGTCTTCATGGGGTGGCCTTCTGCAGTAGGATTTCTGTGGGACTAGTGGTGAAGTATCTTTGATCTCCTGATCTGAATGCATTAGCGATGCCCTTTATTCAGTTTATGTAGGCTCTCTTGTTGTCCTTGGGCTTTGACTATTGACAACTCATTCATTGATGGGTTTTCCCTGCAACCATTTGACTGGGAGTCACAACCCCTGCCCCTCTTTTATGCACCCATTATGAGTGTCTTCTGTACTCCTTGGCTCAAAACTTCATTTTAGCTAAGATCCTGTTGACCGTTCAGTTTTTTTGTCAAAAGGTCAGCCTAGAATTGGAGTGGGGGCAAGAACAAGTGGACTTAGTTTCCACCTCCTTGGCTGCTTCTCCATTCAACATGTCGTTTCAAAGAATAAAAAGCAGGTTTGAAAAGATTCTAGTGACCTTCAGAATCTGAATCCTGAAGTGTGTAACTCCAAGCCTGGGCAGGTAACCTATGCTTCACTACCTCTCGACCAGGACTCTGCTTCATGTGCTAAGGAAGTAGCTAAATGGTAATGGTCCTGTCTCCCCAGGTCCTCATAGAATCATAGGGGAGAGAAACAACAGAGCCTGTGAACTCAAAAGGCCAGCATGCCTTCTGTCCCTGTTCTATATTCTGATCCAATCCCAGAGCTTTAAAATCTGGTTAGTTAGATGCTGCTAACTCTAAAATTTATATTTCATGCCTTACCTTTCCCCTGAGCTGCAGCATATATTTAATTGCCTACAAAACATCTTTACTGGGATATCCAGTGGCATCTCAAACCTAGCATGTCTGAGATAGAATTCTTGATTTTCTTCCTTTAATTGCACTAATCATTCCTTGAGGCTAACAACCTAATAGTCATCCTTGGTTTCCCTCTTTCTCTATCACCTCACATTAAATCCACAGGCATATTCTTTGGATATTATCTGAGAAATATATGCAGGACTCAACCTCTGGTACTGAAGCCCCACCAGCCCTTCCCTAGACAACTGTCGTCACCTTCTTACTCTTCTCCCTCTCACCACTATTTGTCTTCTCCTGAGCCATTGCAGCCCTCTTGCTGTGAGGACTTCCTCATCTTCCTCCTGGGTTATTACAGCAACCTCTTCACTGACCTCCCAGCCTTTACTCTTGCTCTTTCCCCTTCACTGTCCCTTTTAGTCTGTTTTCTAGCTAGCAGGTAAGTGATGTTTTAAACATATAAATTATATTCAAACCATTTCCCTTGTTGAAAGCCCTCCAGTGGTTTCCTATTAAAAATTTAGGGCAAGCTTAGCCCTGGCTGGTAGCACAATGGATAAGACACTGACCTGCGAACCCAAAGGTTGCAGGTTCAATTCCCCAGCCAGGGCACATGACCAGGTTGCAGACCAGGTCTCTAGCCAGGTCTGTGGCTGGAGGCGGGTGAAACGCAACCATACACTGATGTCTCTCTCCCTCTCTGCCTCTCTCCCTTCCCCTCTCTCTAAAAATGATGAAATAAAATCTTTAAAAAAATTTAGGGCAAGACTAATTCAGAGTCCTTACCATAGCCTACAAAGTCCAACATGTGATCCAACTGCTGGCTATTTCGCTGACCTTATTCTTACCAGGTGCACACTCTGCTCAGTGACACAGGTGTCCTTGCTTGTTCTCATCTCGGGGCCTTAGCCCATGCTACTCCTTGTGCCTACAATGCTCTCCTCTAGATTTTCAGGTGGCTTGCTCCCTATTTCATTCAGATACTTGCTCAAAGTTCTCATACTATCAAAAATAATTCTCCTCACCCTGGCTGGTAGCACAGTGGATAAGATGCCGGCCTGCGAACCCAAAGGTCGCTGGTTTGATTCCCAGCCAGGGCACATGACCAGGTTGCAAGCCAGGTCTCCAGCCAGGTCCATGGTTGGAGGCAGGCGAAAGGCAACCATACATTGATGTCTCTCTCCCTCTCTGCCTCTCTCCCTTCCCCTATCTCTAAAAATAATAAATAAAATCTTTAAAAATAATAATAATCCTCCTTCTGAGACTCCCTATTTATTCTCCTTGCCATACTTTTCTTCATTTCACTTATCAGTAGCTGATATTATCATGTATGCATATATATATTATTTTTTATTATGTGCCTTACCCATGAGAATAAAAACTCTATGAGGAAAAAAAAGTGTTTTGTTCATGTGGTATCCCCTCCATATAGGACAGAGCTGAACACATAGTAGGTGATCAATAAAAATCTATTGACTGAATGTTATTTCTCTTGGGTCCAACGAAAGGCCTGGCACATAACTGGTACAAGACTGTTTATTAAATGAAAATGGTCATGGATACCAAAGGGCGTGTGGTAGGTGAGTGAGGTCTGTTCAGGGGCAGCCAGACTCAAGGTTGCACGGCCACTATTTCCCCCTCTCAATTTTACTGACAAAATTGTAATGTAGTTAAAATGCATAGCATAATGATTTGTTATACGCATACATTGTGGAAGAATTCCCACCATTAAGTGAATTAGCGCATCCATCACCTCACATATTTCTTTTTTCTTTTTCTTTTTCTTTTCTTTTCTTTTCTTTCTTTCTTTCTTTTTTTGTGGAGGACTTTAGCACTCCCCTCTTAGCAACTTGCAATTATGTAACACAGTATTATCAACTATAGTCAACATGTAATACATTAGATACTCAGATTTTACTCATCTTATAACTGAAAGTTTGTACCCTTTTACCAGCCTCTTATTTCCCCCACCCCATACCCTGGCAACCACTTTTTGACTCTCTGGTTCTTTTTTTTTTTTTTTTCCATTTTATAGTATGCTGTAAGTGATATCATGATGCAGCATTTGACTTTCTCTTTGTCATAGTTGACTTAGCAAGGCCACTTTTAAAGTCCTATTCAAGGGGCAGTGGAGAGTCCAGGTGAGAACGGGTGAGTAGACCAAGAAACAAGCTCACTTTAAACTCTTATCCCTTGCAGTATGGACACTACTAGAGAAACCTGTCCAGCTAAATGAATCTGTCTTTTAAAATGGTGAGTTGAGTCTTGCATTATGAAGGAGGGGATGAAATTTCCATTCACCTAGACTAGCTTTTCATTTTAGTTCCCAGAATTAGCATTTCTGCCAAGTAGTGCCCAATCTGCACATCCTCCAGTGCCTAAAAACTCACCAACACATTTATGTATGAGACAGAGGTAGCACTGTCTGCTCCATCAGTTCCCCAAAATCATATACTCCCCTTTGACAAATGCAGTGCTAAGTAATTCACAAAAGAAAGGAAAAGGAAAACCAACGGTTTCAAAACTCCTACTGTTTGCCAATAACGTGCTAAATGCTTGACTCGGATTATATTATTTAGTTCTCATAACAACCTTAGAAGCAGAAACTATTATCCCCAGTTTAGAGGTAATGCAATTAAAGCCTAAAGAGATGATGGGATTTGTCTAAAATTTAGTACTTGCAATGAAACAATTTCATGATCTTTTGTTTTTGAAAACAAAAAACAAAAACACACTGAGATGAGATGAGAAAGTTGATACTCAAGGACCCAACATGAAAATAGATGGCATACTCAAACTAGCTAACGCAGGAAGGGAGCTTGAAGCAGGACTATTTTCAAAGGTGGAAGCAGAATGTAGGAAAATGGAAATGGGCAGAGTGGTACCTGAGCAGGATATCACCTGAAGGCAGCAAGGGGAGAAGGGACAGTGTTCACCAGCCCCTAGTCACTGAGGGTCTGTGTTGAGAGGGGCACTTTATAACACCTACAATTTCAATCAAGTTCCATAGCAAGCCAGCAGGAAGCCTCAGGGAGAAAACTGAAAAAGTAAATACCAAAACATTACAGATGAGCTTTTGGTGGTATCCCTGATCGACTGACCCACAATTGAAAACATATGTCAAGGGAGTCTTGATGTGATCAACACAGGTCACCCTCAGGGCAAGGCTGAAGACAAAGCAAAAGGGCAGGGAGATACTCAGGTGGGCCCAATGGAATATGCCCTACATACCTACTTACAGAAGGTCATGGAAGGCTTTAAATGAACCTGAATTTGAATTATACTTCTCTGTCTAAATTGCCACGTTGTATGTGTATGTTCTAACCTGCAACTTCGGTTTTGTTCACTATAATGCTAGAAACAAAAGATTCTCTTTAAACAACTATTATTTTGCCATTAAGCCCAATTTAATGAAAATGATGTAATTTTTTTCATATAAATTCTGAAAATTCCTTTTTCTACCTCATGAGCATACCATAGTTCTTTCAGTGCATTTATATATAGCCTTTTTAATTGTTTCTCTAAAACAATTAGAATTTCATTATTATATTTGAAATTTTAATATAGTCATTATAATGTCAAAGGAAACTTCTCTGAGACATATTCATATTTTCATATTAATGGAAGTACTGTTATAATGTTAATAGAAAAATCGGTTTAATCAATTATTCAATTCATTTGTTAACTACACACTACCCTAAAACTCAAGGGAATGTAAAATAAACAACTCACTTAAAACAACAAAAAGACTGCGTTTTAGAAACTTCAGTCAGTAACTTTCAATCATTTTAGGCTGGAATGGCTGATCCCATGGGAAAAGAAACAGTAGGCCCTGTGAAGAGAAGCCAGCCCTTTGTGTTAGAGGGACCTGCAGTTAAGTCCCCGATCTACAGTTTACTAGCTGTGTGAGTTTTCAGGTCTTAAAGTCTCTGAGTCTATGTTTCTTTGTCTACAAAATGGGTGAAATAATATGTATCTTATAGTGTCGTGATAATAAAATGCAAGGATTCTAGACAGTGTTTGGCACTTTGAAGATGCTCTGGAAATAGGAAGTATTATCTATTCACTTTTATTTCTAAAAAGGGCTTCTTTCAGATATCCGTGCCTCTTTTTACCTAAGAAAGGACCTTTTTGCCTTCATCTCTCATGCTCCCAGACCCTGAAACTAGCCCTAAGCAAGGAGTTCTTTGCTTTCTCCCCTTCTGTCTGGATCCTACCCATCATTCCTGACTCCCTAAGACAAAGGCACTGGCCAATAACACAAAGACCTTGCTCCCTATCCTGCAAATGTATTTCTCTGTTTTAGCACAGAAGAGGAAATGAAGGCCAAAGGGGACTTTAAATGCTTTCTGTAAAAAAGGAAACCACTCCCCACTTACCTTTCTAGTGTTGTTGCTGGACTACCTATTTTCATATCTGTCTTTTTTACTAGACAGTGAGCAACTCAAGGGCATGGGGCCCTCATCCGCTCACCATTACATTCTTAGTGCTCAGCACAGAGAATTCTCCAGCATCTATTGAATTAAAGAGTAAATGACTGTTTCTCTGAACACTGGTCTGGCTCCCCAACTGCTTGCAGCCACCTGGGTGGTACTTGAGGTTTACTCTGAACAGGAAGGTGGCAAAGGAGGTTCTTTATAAAAATGACCTTTAGGTTTTGGCCCCATTAAGGCACCTTTCCTCTTCTGCTCTTATTTCACAGGAAAAGAGAGGGGATGAGACATCAAGGGAGAAGACATCAAATCCTGGAGAGCCTAGATGCAATTCGCACCTCCACAAATTGCCCTGAGGAAATTAAATTGCAACTAATTATCACCAGTAATTAGGGCTGCTCTTTAGAGAGGCAGAAATGGTGTCCTGTAGAGATCACCCCAAGTTCCTCAAGGAGAAATTCAAATGGGACAGATGTCACTCTCCTCCCAGTATCCACCCTCATGAGGAGCTCTAGTCTGCTTCAGTGACTGACCCAGAAATTTACTGCCTGCCTGGATTTAAAAAAAAAAAAAAAAAAAAAAAAAGCTCATGACAAAAACAACATAATGCATCTTGAAGGTTCTCAAAGTTTTATTTATTTATGTATTTGTAAATATTTATTTATTTATTATTTTTAGAGAGGCGGGGAGGGAGAGAGGCAGAGGGGGAGGGAGACATCAATGTGTGGTTGCCTTTCACCTGCCTCCAGCCATAGACCTGGCTGGAGACCTGGCTTGCAGCCTGGTTATGTGCCCTGGCTGGGAATCAAACCAGCGACCTTTGGGTTCACTGGCCAGCACCTTATCCACTGGGCCTCAAAGTTATAAAAAGCCCTTTCATCACCAATATCTTACTAGATTCTCAGACCAGTCCGATGATATAAATAAGGCTCTTTTACGCCCACCATGTGCAATCTATGATGACACACGGTAACACACCTATCTGTATGGAATGAAAAGATCCATGCAAGAAACAGTGTGTTGTTGCTGTCCAGTGTGATCAGTGCTTTAGTCAGGTAACTGTGTTAAATATATACATCTATATCTCACCCAGGTTACAGAAATGGTTACGTGACTAAGTAACTCAGAGGATGTAGCATTTGCCCACCACAGCAAACACATCAAGTTCATAGTATCTCCATTGTAAGAGGAAACTGAAGCTCACAGAAGTTACATAACTTGCTCATGGCTACACAGGACATGGAGAAGACACCCATGTCCTTCAACTTCAGATTCTGGCTTGTTCTGAAAGAATACTTCTATTCAATACTGAATTTGCCGACTCAGGTTTCCTGCAAAATGTTTATCTGCTACTGTTTGAATACTTTTGGTGAAAAAATGTTTTATCACGTCCTAATGGTATCTTATTTGTTTGTACAATAGAAGTAATTTTAAAAAATGTTCTTCCTTAATAGAAATAGCAATGAGGAAATATCATGCTTAGAGAAGGAATGGACTTGGGCTAATGTGGATAATGTTTGACTTTCCGGGTAGTTTTGTGAGCTAGATTGGAAGCAAGAGGTCTGGCTAAAATGAAAAGAAGGCACTAGACTAAGGTTTGACGAGGCTGTGGAGCAACCAGAATTCCCATGCATTGCTGGTAGTATTGGCTGGACTTGCAAATGGAATGTGGTATATGTGGTAGGGCTGCTTATCTACATCCTGACCCTGGGAACCTGTAAATGTTATATGATATGCCAACCAAGACTTCACTGATGTGATTAAGTTGGGAATCTTGAGATGAGACGATTATCCTGGATTATCTGGGTGTAACTGATATAATCAGAAGGGTTCTTATTAAAGAAGGCACTGTAAAGACAAAAGCAGAGAGGTCTGAGGATGCTATGCCTGCCGGCCTTGACGGAGGAGTGAGTCACAAGCCAATGGGTGTGAGGGATGTGGTTCTGCAAGTGGGGAAAAGCAAGGAAACAGGTTTCTCCTGAAAATTCCAGAAGGAATCAGCCCTACCAACACCTTGATTTTGGCCCATAAGACTCATTTTGGATTCATTACCTCCAGCAGTGTATGAGAATAAGTTTGTGTTGTTTGAAGCCACTAAGTTTGAGGTAATTTCTTGAAACGAATACTATTATTATAAGCATACTCAATACCTGACTCATATACCCAACAGAGACGCATACGTGTGTGCACCAAAAGACAGCTACAGTAATGCTCTTACAATACTATTGGTAATGATCAAAATTAGAAGGTGCCCAAATGCTATAAACATGGATAAATACATTGTGGGACTAAGTCACGGCAGTAGTTATTAGGAATGGGAAGCACAGGAGTGCTTCTGAGATGCTGGTAATATTCTGTTTCTTGACTTGGGTGCTGTGTTCAGACTAAAAATAATCAAACCATATATTAATGATAAGTTCACTTTTATGTTTTTATACTCCAATAAAAAAGTACCTGGACCCTCTGGGGGTCACTCATGAAGTTCACAATAACAATGGTTATTTGCTGAGGGTCCAGTATTTCAAAACTAACAACCCTTTGTCTCCAAGAGGTTATTTAACAAAGCCTGCTTTATGCACATTCCTATTATGGACTTCCTGACTCTATGGACATATTACTCTATCTGACTGAAAAATTTAGCATGTTCCGTACTGGAGTTGCATGATTGCCTTTCTAAGAATGAGTCTGGGAGGCTTGAATTCTGCCTTTGTCACTGACTTGTTACAGTATGAAAAGTCACTTCGCTTTAATATCATCTGTAAAGTAGATCTAACCATAAACTGTAGGAATTAAGTATAGTGTGAATTCCTCCTGCCCTGCTCCATGCTTGGCCCCTACAGATCAGCATACACGTGCTGTATCTAAACGAGGGAGGAAGACTTCATCTGGAAATGCATATGGAGAGGGGGAGACGACATTCTGTCTAAATCCTTGTCTGGTCACACTGAACAAGGAAGGCATGAGACAGCACTGGGAAAGTTCCAGAGGCTGAGCTAGTTTAGGCCAGGACTGGAGAGCCTAAACGTGAGAACAGGTACAATCTGAGGGCACAAAAATGCCATAAAAAGTTAAAATCAAATCAAGAGGGAAAAAGTGAGGTCAGCAATAGCTCAGGAAGCAGAGATTCCACGAGGCATGTAAGGAAAAGCGCATGGGACAGGCCAGGGTGAAGGTCCCAGAACAGGCCTTGTGCTGTTCTCCAGGGCCAGGCATTCATTCCAACCTGCCACTGGCTTCATAACATGAGGGTGACCTGAAACTTTAAAGGAGCAATGCTGGACTCAAGAAGCTGGGCCTTGAAGGGTTGCAGCAGGAACACTTCTCTTTAGCTAAACCCTTCCCAAGTGAGGCTGGAGCTTGGCACGCTGCCTCTGTCCCACAGATGGCTTTAGGCATTTGCGGATTAAAGAAAAGTTCAAAACTCTATTTTGATACCTGACAATATGCTACCCAACGGTTTTCTGTTGTGTTCTATGACCTTTCTGCTGTGTGTCTGTTTTGCTATTGATTTTGGTTATGGAATATAATTCCTGGCATGAGGACTCAGGCAGCTCCCTCTGGCTGGTCAGGTTCTTGCCAGAGCCTCCCAGAGGAGGGCAAAAGCAAGAGCAGGATGGTTTAGAGCTATGCACAATTCCTTACAAAGGGCACAGTGGGTCTTTTTCATACAAATGTCACTGCTGTGGCCTCATGTTTCCCTGCCATCCCACTAAGAGTGAAGGGGAATGAAATGCGGGAACAGAAATATTGCCCAGTTGCTGGGCTCATTTCAGCAAAGAACAAAAACACTTGCAAAGCACAGCCTGAAATCAGGTGTATGAAGTGTCTAAACTGTAAGGGAGGCAGCCAGTTTCCCAAAAGTCCAGGCACACAGGTTTGAAAACAATACTAGCTGATGGGACACACACATTTTACCCTCTTGAGGCAAACTGCATAGTGCAAATGGTCCAAGAGTATAAATCTGGAGACTTGAGTTCTGGTCCCAGCTTGGCCATTATCTACCCATGGGACCTTAAGCAAGTCACTTAGTGTCTCAGGCCCTCAATCTCCTAACCTGCAAAATAGATGATTTGATTCCATAACTGTCTTTCTGTGCCAGACACTGTACGATGTGGCTTCATTTAATCAGCAGAATGACTCTGCCAGGAAAACATTACCATCCAAGATCCTTGGGGCAGAAACTGTCTCTTTAATTGCACGTACTGCTACTTACTATAATTTATTGATACCACGCCTGCCTCTCATCCCATGTTGTGACAACTTCAGCACCACAGGGGCTGGCTCAACCCTGTGTCCCTATTGTTGAGGGCCTAGCAGAGTAAGGTGCGGCAAGAAGAACAGAGGGGGCTCTAGATTAGAGTCCAGCTAATTGCTGACTTCACTCAAACCATTCAAACACAACCAGGGTCAGAAAGTTGTCAGAAGGCCTCGCTGTGACTTTGGCTTCGTTGGTAGCAGAACACACACACATACATACACAGTTAGCCTAGAGGGTGGGCAGGAACAGACCAGGGTCTGCTAGACATGGACAGGACTGATAATTTGATCGTTTTGGGAACTGAGTGCAGTTTGAGGGGACCTTGATCATGGAGCAGGACGCTGAGGCTGAAATGGAGATTAGCCCTCAGAATATTTAAGGAGTGTCCTGGGGCATGGAAGACCGCAGCCAGCCCTGGGGAAGGGCAGCCGGTGTGGAAGGGAGGGGACAGAGGAACAAACAGTCGTGGGTAGAGGGAAAGTGAGCTGTGGTGCCAGCCCAACAGCGGCCTCGGCCACTCACCTGGGGAGCTCGGGAGCTAGAATGACCTTTCAGCGCTGTCCCAAGTCACTGCATGTGGAATCCCAAGAAGCAGCAGGACCTAGGGGCTGGGCATTTCGGAGTAGCTGAGGCGATCCCTGAAGGGACTTGCAGGCTTACAGCTGAAGGCTGCCTACTGAGAGCACTTCTAGGAAATGAGATAATGAGGCTTCCTTGAAGAGGATTTTAGATGATGCCTCACAGATCTCAAGGTCACCACATTTGACTGGCAATAGGTCAAGAGGCATAAAGTTCCAGTGAGATTGGACAGCTGGCAGACAGGACACATGCCAGGGTAGAAGTGCGGTCAGGCAGGCCACCATCCAGGAGGCTGCCTGATGGGGCCAGGGATCAGAAGTTCAAGTTGGCCATGGCTTACGTCCAGGGAGTCAGGCAACGTTCACTGGGTCAGGCAGGGCTCAACGGACATGGCAGACACTGCTTCATAGCCAGCAGCTGAGCGTTCCAGGAAATAACACTAAGGAACTGGGAAAGAAGATCTCACTCTGTGCTAGGCATTTTGCAGTTTATCTCCTTTTATCCTAATATTTGCAGGCTAAGATGTTATATTTTACCATGTTAAAAATAAGGACGCTGAGGCATGTAAAATTTCCATAAGGTGTCAGTAAGTGGTAGAGCTGACATTCAGATCCGAGTTGTCGTTGAGGGGAAAGGGCCGGGGCCCGGGGTGTGAGAGCTTCCTGTCCAGGAAAGGCTCCCGGCCCAGCGGGAAGAAGACGCAGAGGTCTGCAGCCTCTGTGTGACCTTGGGTGAATCATCCTTTTATGGGTCTCAGTTTTCTAATTTTTCAAATGCAATAAATGACCTCTGAGGAGCTTTTCAGTTCTAAATATCTATCGATATGTGAACTTGATGATACAGCACATGTTTCCAAATTAGACTGGTCTATAAAATAATGGCATGGAGTCAGACAGACCTGGGTTCAAATCCTACCTCTTGACAATGTAAGGTGTGTTAGGAGTGTGTGTGTGTGTGCGTGTATGTGTGTGTGTGTTGTATCTGAGATGACATATTTTAGAAACAAAAAAGTATGAGAGAAACAGAGTTCAGAGGGTATTCTATTTTCAATTTGGGGCTTATAAAACAGACTTCCTTCTGGTTGCCCCCAAAACAACAGCTTGGTCCATGTGGGATGTGAATAAGAATTAGGAATTCCCATATTTCCCCATGAGAGGACTCGGCAGTGCACTGAAAATCTGGCTGACAGTTTACTAGGGAGAGGTCCTTATTGCCGGGGCAGGACACCTGAGCTAGACTGTATGAGGGGCAATACGACACCGTCTTCCAGAGAGGACCTAACAACCCATTCAAGTAAGTGAGGAAGGGAGGGACTGAGAGAGAAAAAGAGAGACATGGACAACCAAGAGCACCAGCAATCATCTTTAGCAGTTTAGCAGCAGATGCTGCGGTGGACTGAATGTGTTCCCTCAACAGTCATATGTTAAAGCCCTAATTCCTCATGTTATCATACTTGGAGGTGGGTCCTCGGGGAAGAAATGAAGTCACAAGGATAGCGCCCTCTGAATGAGGTTAGTGCCCTTAAAAGAAGAGACCTGAGGGAGCCGGTCTCTCTCCTCCACAGCAAGCACACGGTGAGAGGGTGGCCACCTAGAACGGAAACCAGGAAGAGGTCCTCACCAGGAACCAAACGAGCTAGCACCTTGATCTTGGACTTCTAGCCTCCAGAACTGTGAGAAAAATAATGTTTGTAGTTTAAGGCACCCAGTTTACAGTATTTGTTATAGCAGCCCAGGTTGATGAAGACAGATGCCCTCAGGCAGTGGGTATTCTGCCTGCGGAAGGAGGAGCCAGAGAACATCTTAGGGATTTAAAACTCCAATGTCCCCTTCTCACCACAAGGTCAGTACCACCAGATATTATTCATGAAAGGAGAGGAAGAACATGGCAGGAAAGTAGAAATTTGAGAGTCTAGGCAATCTCACCTAAAGAACATTGCATATATAAAGAAGCAGTTTGGTTATAGTACCAGGACTAAGTTAACTATTTTTGAATAAAAGTTAGCTAAAATTTAGTTATTTTTTTAAGCTTCCCAGTACATGGGGCCTACTAAGAAAGACCAGAGCTGTTTAACAGAAAGGAAGATACTACATTTTATCTGTATGGTGTGAATAAAATTTCTGGACCCATTATAATAATATGAGATATTAACATTTTAATTTCTAATTTTACAGTATTGGGCTTTGTTTGTCTTGGTCACTGTTGTACCTCTAATGCCAGTACAATTATCGACACATGATAAAAATTTGATAAGTGTTTGTTGAATCAATTTAATAAAAATAAGTAAAATAATGCATTTTGAAAAGTGAGTTTCATGCCCCTCTGTGAAGCAAATACTATTAAAATGCCCATTATACAAATGAGAACATCAAGGCTCAAAAGCTTAACTGAGTTGTTGGAAGATGTGTACAACTTGGATCTAATTGTATTGAAGCTTAAATGTAGGTTTTCTGACTTCAAGGCCATTTGCTGTTTCTACTAAAACAAGATTCTATCACTTATTCTCACTTCACTCTCATGCCAACCACAAACTCACTGCTAAGATGCTAAAGGACATAGGGAAATTTTTGTAAGGTCCATTCTAGGCTTAGTGTCATACCCCCTGATTCATAATTCAGATCCCTATTCCACCTTGATCATCCATGATTAGCAGTTTTCCAGTATTCGTGTCTGATATGAATTTCTACACAGCTCAATTTAGGAACACACAAACCACCTCCTTGGCACTGACTTCCTGCTTACAAGTAAAGCCAATATTCCTTAGCATTTTCAGCTCCTTTCAGTGCTAACCCAACCGCTGTGTCTTTTGAGCCCTAGATTGAAAATTCAGAAATGTAGTTCATTGTTGAAGGCTATGGTTTCTGTCTCCCTGTTTCTGAGTATAGCAATTCTCTTTGTAAAACAGAGAAAGGCCTCTTAGGGTGATGGCATGCACAGTTCTGGGAAGATTCCCAGATAGTTAAGAGGGTCAAAGGTAAGACTGAAGCCCATATTGAAGGACTGGATTTGAATACAGTACCTACAAGAAAAGGCTGGGGAACAATTCTGACACATGAACATTTAGAATGTTAAAGTTGACAAAGGCCTCAGAAATCACCTGGCCCAACTGTTTATGTGGGGGAAATCCTTGTGGAACCAATAATTGATACTTGTTCCTGACACTTGTTCCACTAAAATGATTCTATGCACTCCATTTCAAAGCTCACTTACCAGTGGTCACCAAGCAAAACATGTTATACTTGACTGATGTCCTTTTGACTTTTAATCTTCACCCCAAAATCTCCATTTGACTATGTATGATGCAAAATCATTGTAATCTCCCTTCCACTGAAACCAAAATTGTGTTAACTCTCTATTACTTATAAAATAAAAGCTGGCCCTGGCTGGTAGCACAGGGGATAAGGTGCTGGCCTGCGAACCCAAAGGTCGCAGGTTCGATTCCCCAGCCAGGGCACATAACCAGGTTGCAAACCAGGTCTCCAGTCAGGTCGTGGCTGCAGGCAGGTGAAACCCAACCATACATTGATGTCTCTCTCCCTCTCTGCCTTTCTCCCTTCCCCTCTTTCTAAAAATAATGAAATAAAACCTTTAAAAAATAAAATAAAATAAAATAAAAGCTGAATTTGGCTTTTGAAATTCAATAATCAGGCTGCAAGCTAATCTGGGTCCTCACCACTCCACTGACCCATGCTCAACCTACCGGACTCCTCATTGTCCATGACCATGGCATGTGCTGGCACATCTCCAGGCCATTGTTTGTCCTAATCCCTCTGACCCCTCTTTCTTAAGCACCTTCTCTCTCTTTCTTTATCTGCTAGGTATTCTCATCTTGCAAGGCTAAGTTAAGATGCTTCCTCCTCTATGGGGCATTTTCTGTATTCCCATGATAACATTTAAGGTTCATTCCTCTGGATCTCCCTATCATTCTGTACATGGAATACACTTTAAGTCATTTTAATTATTTAGTAATGTATTTGAATCCAGGATTTGACTGGACCATCCTGAGAACAGGATATGATTCATGTTTATAAAAAAGAGTAAACACCATCATATATGAAATGGAGAGGCAGGTATTACTTTAATTCATAACCAGAAAGATAAAGAAAAGCATTAGGATGTAGAAGTTCAATGAAATATTTGTTCTCCTTTTCTCTTCATTTCACAATGCTAGTAACCCCTGGAATCCTTCTCTTCACTTTGTAGTTGAAGAAGAGAGGGGATCGTAAAATGTAAGTGACTGGACCAAGTTTACAGAGCTCAAATGTGGAAGAGCTGAGATCCTACCAAGCTTCATGAATTCAAGCCCAAGGGCTCTTCCTGTTTCTCTTCTATTGTGTCCCATCCACTCATATCAAACCTCCCAGCTATAGAGGAAAGTTCAGGGAACTCCCAACCTCCCCTCCTACAGTAGGACACTGTACCTAAGTGGGTTCCAGAAGGCCCTACAGAGATGAGACAGACTAAATGGTCACCTTCAGATGTGGCTGAGATTTTTTTTCTATCAACTGTTTAAGAAAGGCACCACAGACTGCTCTGTTTACCAATTCTTTCCTCCTGTATAGTAATCCCCCTGGAACTGGAGGGTCATATCACATTTCGTATATGGAAAATAGGCTGTCTGCCGACAATCTGAATGTCAATCTTCTGCTCTGACCTTCTGCCCTCAACCAGTATTAAGTATTTTGTTGACGTGAATTTGCTATCTTAAGTAAAATGCATTTTACCAGACCCTCCGAAAATGTTACACATTTACTTCTTTATTTTAGGTGCTAACGTGAGGAGTATATCTACCTACCATGAACTGAATGCCTTAATGTGAACAAATGCTGCCAGGTAGCAAGACAGGGGTAGGTAGCCTTGGCAAACTCTCTTAGGATGAATGAATACCATGAGAAGAAACTATGGAGTTGTGCTCTCAGTCCCAAGGACCACACTCTCCAAGCACCGTGTTTGTAAACTGCAAGAACTGATAGGGCACAGACACTAAAGGGGCCTTGGTGAGCTTATAGGATTATAGAATCTACGCACTGAAAGGGCTTTTAGAACTCTGTCCATGCCCCACCAGTTGCATAGAGAAGAAACACTTTATCTCAGGTCACACAATTAGCTGATGGAGAGTTAGGATTGGAATCCAGGAATCCTGATATCCCAATCTCAACACCACCCTTTTTCTACTATACTGCAGGGGATAAGATGGGAGCATCTCAGCATAATGGTAACAAGTACAAGCATTGCAGTCAGTCGGGATCTACCCCTGTGTCCTGTCTCTGACATCAGTAGCTGTGTGACATGGGACAGTGCCTTGGGCTCTCTGAGAGCCAGTTCCCGCATCTGTAAATTAAAGTAGTAAGGATGCCTACCTCAAAAAAGCACCTAATTTATAGAATTACCTTGATGATAAAATACATACATGTATGGAAAGCTCTCAGTATTATGTTTAATACAATAAGTTCTCAATAGATTTTTATTTGTGTGATGATAATTCTGTTATTGCCATATTCTTTTTCTTTCCTGTTCTCTTAAATAACTAACGGCAAAATTAGAAGGGCTATCTCACCTTTGTACAGAAAATATAAATTAATACAAAACAGCCCTTTATGTGAGAAGAGGTGATTATAATTTTAACATATATTCCTCACCACCTCATCTAGGGGTTCATTTTGCCCAACTGCAATGGATTCAAAATACCTTTCTTTGGCGAGGGACCCCAATGATTTCAAAGCCATTCCGAAGGCGAGAGAACTATACAACTTTTCTGACATATCTCATAACAATGGGTAACAAGTGTTTCCAGCTACTTTTTCTCTTGGATACTCAAGTCTTTATTAAGAGTTTTATTTTTATCTTCCTGCTTAAATCATACATACAACCTCACAAGTGTTCCTCATTCCAGTCACCAGAGATTCTCACACATTTTTATCTGTCTCTGTTTTCCAGCACCCACTGCCCATTTCTGAGCTTGCTCCTAGTGAATACCTTTTGAGTAAATAAAGAGCACCAACTGAAGTTTAACCCTATGAGAAGCAGTGTGGAAGATGCTGCCTGGGATGGCTACTGAGCCCCAGGGGTTTTCCATACCCTGGAAATAGTTCCCATATCCAGGGGTGGACACATGACCATTTCTGTTCAACATGTTTTGCCTGCCCATGGACATAGCTCATTGAAACATAGGTCAGTAACTGACATGTATCAGAACAATGAGAGTTCCTGTTTAGAAAATTTGAAACTGGAAATAGAGAAGTGAGGCTGGTTTTGTTAACATGGAATCATATTCCTGTTAACACCTGATTAGGCAATTCATGAATTTTACTGCTGAAATCCCTCAAGTGATGCCTGGAGAATTTCCTCAAGGCTTTGTTGTTCAACTTTTCTATAAAATGCTATGGAATACCCAAGTATTCTTCCAATAACATCATTAAAAGGGAACATCTTAAAAGGGGAAATGCCTTAATTTGGAAAAGAAGATTAAATCATGGTTGTGAGCTTCAGTTGGTGACAAAGAAACAAAAGATGGAATGTTTGTAATTTATAAGAAATGAACAGGAATCTAATAATGAGGCAGACAGAGAAGAAAGGAGAAAGAAGTGGGAGGACTGAACTAAGATATATAGATATACATGTATATAAATATAGATAATCTCTATATTTATATGACTTAAGATATAAGGAAGATGAAGCCCAAGATAATAGAAATAGCTAAAGATGTTTTTAAGAACAGGTGTGAAAAATACTAAAGTTTTTTTTACGTTGTTATAATATAAATTCCTTTCATGTTTCCAAATCTTCAGGAAAATCTTATCCACATACAAAAGGTTTATCTATGAGGTTAATTTTGTGTGTGTACCTATAGAACTGCATGGATAAGAGTGCATGTGTGCATGCACGTGTGTTTGTGTGTGTGTGTGTGTGTGATTTTAGGTATATCCAGGAGAGGAATTCAAGTCCTTGTCTGGGTCAATAAGAACATCATATGTGGGACAGAAAGAATATTCATGAACTATACTAATTCAGAGAGCTTGACTCAGCAATAACTCAGAATACCAAAGTTCACCCCAACCCACAAAAAGCTCAGGCTGAGAGGGATTTAAAGTTCCCAATGTACATGGGGTGGGAGCCAAGATAATTTCATTTGAATCTCAAATAATAGGGGACCACAAGTTATTTCTCTGTTTGCTGCACTTCTTTATTCCAGTCAAGACTAGTTAGTACCTGGGGATTCTTGACTCTCAGGCTTCTGTACTATGAGAAGGTTGAAGCAGGTGGTCCATTCTGCAGCTACTTCTCTGGTATCAGACTTTTAGTATCAATTTATCTAGACCTTATCCATTCATGTATTTGTTCATGCATCCACTCAGTCAATAAATGATATTGACCATATATGTATTAGCCACTACTCTAGTTGCCTGGGATACATCAGTGAACAAAAACATAGAAAAATCCATGTCCTTCCATTCTGGAACACCAGGTTTTTAATAACAAGAAGTTTCTGTACAGTTTAAATAAGAATGAAAGAAAAAACCCAGAAAATTAGATAAGGGGAAGGATGATGAGCTCTATTTAATGAAAGAACAGTGGCTTTTCTGCTGACTGCAAACAAAACAACATATTGCCCCATCTAGAGTCCAAACTTTCTGCCAGTAGCTCTGCGAGTGCGGAGCCCAGTATTGCTGCCAGGGTGAGCAAAGCCTTCTGGGAGGCCTCATCTCGCTACCCGCAGTATTACTGGCAAAATAATGAATGATTTTTTAATAGAATAGCAAGCAGAAACAGGAGTTAGCATAATTAACATAACTAATTTTTTAAAAATTCCAGTTGTGGGCTGCCAACAGGAGACAGACTAGACACAGAGAAAGGGTGAGAGCTGGGCAGAAGCCTGCTGCCCTCTTTAGAGAATTTGTTAAGGCTCCAAACGTGGGTCAGGTGGGTATAGTAAAGAGCACTAGATTAGAAGTCACGAGAAATAACCTGATTCTCATGAACAAGTCCTACCTACTCTCTGGGCTCTTAGTTCCCTATCTGGAAAATAAGGTGATTAGATTTAATATTCTTAAGATTAAATCATCCTCTAGACCAAGGTTTTTAAGCATATCCTTATAATTTTTAAACAGAACCTTTGTTTCCAGAATAACTTACACAAAACCAAATCGTCATTTTTTAAGGTTTTTTGTTATTCCAATACAGTTGTGCCAATTTGCCCCCTTTGTCCTCCTCTGTCCATCCCAACCCCCACTCCCAAGGTCAATTCCCACACTGTTATCCATGTCCATGCGTCATTCATGCATGTTCTTTAACTAGTCTCTTCCCCTTCTTTCCACCTTTATCACCCTCCCTTGCCCCTCTGGTCACTGTCAGTCTATTTCATATTTCCATGTTGTGGTTCCATTTTGTTCACTAGTTTATTTTGTTCATTAGATTCCTCCTATAAGTGAGATCATATGGTATTTGTCTTTCACTGACTGGCTTATTTCACTTAAGCCTTATTTCACTGGCTTATTTCCATCCATGCTATAGTGAAAGGTAGGAGTTCCTTCTTTCTTTGTGCTATGAAGTATTCCGTTGTGTAAATGTACCACAGTTTTTTGATCCACACTCATTTACTGATGGGCACTAAGGCTGTTTCCAGCACTTGGCTATTGTAAATAGCGCTGCTAGGAACACAGGGTACATAAACTCTTTTGAATTGGTGATTCAGGATTCTCAGGGTGTATTCCTAGCAGTAGAATTGCTGGATCAAAAGGCAGTTCCACTTTTAGTTTTGAAGGAAAGTCCAAACTGGAAGGCCATTAGGGATCATCTTGCCACACCTTCCCTGCCAGTTTCCCTCAGTCACTGCTGCAAGTCCAGACCTGCTCTGATATCTGGGCTCACCTGACAACCCTCCCTGTTCCCACCCCACTAATCCAATCAAGCTCTCACCTTCTCTCCCTTCCTTCCTCCCAAACCATTTTCACTCTGAACAATGGAATAATATTGCCCACTTCATATGGTAGTTGTGTGAATGAAATCAATTAATATATATTAATAGTGCTGTACCTGGCACATAAATATTGTCTAAGTATTTTTATCATTATTGTTATTATTATTCATTCTATTGTTGTTAATAGCATTACACAGGAGCCAGTAATACTATGGCTTACACTTTGCTAAGTCCCCAGATTCAATAATTTCCCTTTACCCATCAAAAGCCATAATTTTTCCCTCACTTGTTCCTTCTTTCTCCACCCATTTTCCTCCTTCTGGGTGATTTCCACAATCATGTAGCTTTCCTCCTACTTATAGCCACTTACTTTCTATGATCTATTCAATATCATGCCTTTTTACCTCAATGCTATAACCCCACAAACACAACAATGCCTGTCCTTTGAATATATGCTTTTTGAATAAATATAAAGGATCCCCAACAACCTTTTTCTCCACTTATGTCATCTCCCCTTGCTGTCACCATTGATCCTCCTACTTAATAGCCCTCAGCCCCTTTCCTTCCATCCATGTCCAACATTATAATTATGTCCTCGCAAACTCCTCATTTCCCATGTCTCCAACCACTTCTTTTCTCACATGGCAAATCCAAACCCAAAATGAACTGTTATGTGCACCTTACACAGGAACCAAAACCCTGGAAAAACATCACATATCTAGGTAGAATGACTTCACTTTAAACTCAGGACCTCTGTTCTCAAGCAGCTGTTATTACTGCTCAGCAATTCTACAAGGTTATTCTGGTAAGTAGGTTTCTTTTCTTTTCTTTTCTTTTTTTCTCTGAAAAAAACTAGTTCAGATCTTCTATCTTGTAGAAGCCATTATTCTTTTCTCTGCTCCACCATTCTTATGGGATAACCTCATCTAATGCTTTCTATTTTAGAAACCATCAGACAGGAACATCTTCATATTACCACAAATAAAATTAGAAACATGCCTATCTCTCTTTCCATAATCTTGTTACCATGGTGAAGGTGTCCTTCTTCCTAACAAAGGCCCTCAGCATGTCCTCTGGATCCCACACCACTCACTTGCTCAAGAGCTAAACTCTTTTTTGTCATCTTCTGTGTCTCCTAATAATCAGTCATGCTTCTCCCTGGATCGGCACCATTAGCAAATAACTGTGACCCCATGACTTCACGCTCCATCTATTATCAGCTACTGCCCATTTCTCTGCTTCTCTTCTGGGTAAAATTTCCCCGTATACATTTGGACAGCTCCTCATATTCTTCAATGACAATTTAGTTCATGCTACCCTTGGTTTTCCTCCTACTTATGGCCACTTATTTTCTGATTTCTATGAGGGCCCCTTCTGTTCTGTCCAACCTCTAAGTATTAAACTCCCAGGGTTTGATCTCATGCTATGATATTTTTTCCTCCACCTTTCTTCCTAGGTTTTCACATCCAAATATCGGTGTTAAATACAATCTATATGCTAACAACTGTCAAATGCATGTTGCCAACCCAAGCTTCTCCTCTGAACTTCAGCATTTTATATCCAAAAGCCTACTAGACATCTTTCCTTTGTGACTTCACAGGTATCAAAAACTTGACATTTTTAAAAACAAATACGCTTGACTCACTTATTTCACCCACATTACTCACCTGGCAAAATTCTCCAATGTAGTCAATGGAAACAATATTCAACCAGTTGCCCGAGCCAGAAACCTTAACTCAATATTGAGTCCCCATTTGCTCTCCTCTCCCAGATGTAATTAATTTTTCAAGCTTTCATTTCTACTGCCACCCATTCAAGCCACTATATCTCACTTCTATAACAGCCTTCTTACTAATTCCTTCCATTGTGCCATAGTTCACAATGATACTCTATTCTCCATAGTAACCAAAGTATTTTTTTAAAAAGCACATCAATTTACCTAAATGTTAATTCCCCTATTTTTAGTTTCTATTTTCTAAAACTAAAAGTGAGATGTTATCATAGTTTGTCACAGTTTTAAATTATATATGTATCTATCTGTTTACTTAAATGCTACCTTTCTCTACCATTAGACCACAAGGCCCATGAGGGCAGAAATAGGTACTTCATTTACTAAATTATACTCAGTCTCCACTATAAACTTGGGTCCTCAAGAAATAGCTGTTAAATAATGTTGAATAAACTCTAAGATGACAAACAGTATATTTTGAAAGATATTTAACTGCACGGTGAGCTGCCTAAAGACGAAGTGCTGTGATTTCTCTCTATCTTTTCAGCATTCAGCACAGGCCAAGAGGTCCTCAGAAAGGTTTTGGAACTAAATTGAGATGCATTCGAACTTTGAGTCTGACCATTCGAACAATACAATGTACTAAGTTCATAATCCTAGCAACTGCCTAGCTCAACCTTTGTTCTCCCAAGTTAGAGTTTAAGGACTCTGAGAGAGGCAACACATGTTAACTAGAGAGGGCTTGGCATGCCAACTGACTGAGACGTGCTTGGAAGCCCAGCCATTTCCCTTAGTAGCCAATACCTGAAGGAATTAGTTCAAGTCCAGAAGTCTGCTTTCCAAAATATATTAATATAGCTACAGAAATAGAGTTATTTTGAAGACCAAGATAATACATGTGAAATAATAAGCACATAGTGGTCTTACAATAAATGTCAACTCCCTCCTTAGCATGTAAAAAGAAACCCTATTTGGGTTGGAAGTGCTCTTGGAGATTATGAAGATAACTTTCCTGATTTTACGTGGGGACTTGTTTAGGGTCACCCAGAATATCAGTATGAAAGCTGAAATTAGCATGTGTATCTTTTCTCTGTACTAATTTTCTTATTCTATTGGAAACAGAATACTACTATTGCATTATTATAGTAGACTTGCTCTAGAAGATAACATTGAAAATTTGTGGGTAAGTAAAGTTCTTAAAGATAGTGGCCCATATCCCAGCACTATTCTCTCTTCCAGTTTCGTTAACAAACATGCATTGGATACTTACTGTGCTTGGGCTAAGGTGAATGAGACTTCATATGCAAACCTTCTTTGAAATTGTTGTATATTTAAGCCAGGCAAAGCACACACTACTTACCACAAAGTTTATTTTCTATTCTAAGACATACAGGTCCTCCCACCCCCGCCACCTTTAGCATCTCACATCCAGGTACATCTTACAATCTTCATCAGAGTAAAGACACCGTAAGTGTCTGAGTCCATATCAAACTTGCTAAATGTGTCAGTGGCTTGGGAGAAAATCCCAAGATGACAATGGAATTTTGAAGAAGGGCTGCATGACTGTGTTCGTGAAGACACAGAAGCTGTTACTGTGCGGAAAAACTTGTCCATTAACAACTCTGAGTCAAAAATAATTCAGGATAGTTAGGTCTTGAATGTTTTCAAAATACCTTAACCCTTTATTGGCATGTGTTTCTTTAATTATTCACATTAGAGCTCTATGATAAAAATCCCTGTATAAGTGTATTTAAAAGAGGTCTTTCAGTAAATATAAAATTAAAATTTGATGTAGTAAGAAAACATTGTATCAGAGTTTAATTGCCAACATTTGTCTTCCTTCGTAGTACATAAAAGAATGGTGCATCTTACAGCTGACAGCTTCTTAAATTTGATGAAATGTGGTAAGTCATACCAAATAAAATGCTGTGGGCTATGAGACATTATCTAATAAAAATACTTCAATAACATTAATCTTATACTTATTAACAACAATTTAGGTTGCGACTATAAAAATTCTATTAAGCCACTTATCGAACACTACATATGGGTAGCTACAGTATGGAAGTTAAAAGCAAGAACTCTGGGATCCACCTCACCTACAATTCAATCCTGACTCCTCCAGTTACCAAGACCATGACCTTGAAAAACTTACTTAAATTTTCTCATTCTCAGGTATTTATTTTTCAAACTGGGTGAAATAATAATCATGATATTTTAGGGTTTGTTGAAAGGATTAAATTAGCTCTTTCAAATAAAGCAATTAGCAGTATGTGGCTCCTAGAAAATGGCTCATTGTCTGTTAACAACTGAAAATTGTTGCTGTTATTATTATTATTAATTTGGTATTTATAATATCCATTTGAGATTATCTCTAATTTATAGATGAGGAGTTTGACTCCTAAAAACTATGCTGAGAAAGGGTTACACAGACCACTGATTATTTAGAAAACTTTCAGTTAGTAAATTATACTAGTCAATTAATTATCACATGTTCAAGCTCAAGTTCCTTGCCACTCAATATTTATAAAAAGCTTGGTTGAGCCCTGGCTGGTGGCACAATGGATACGATGCCTGCCTATGAACCCAAAGGTTGCTGGTTCAATTCCCAGCCAGGGCAACTTAACCAGGTTGCAAGCTAGGTCTCCAGCCAGGTCTGTAGCTGGAGTCAGGTGAAAGGCAACCATAAGTTGATGTTTCTCTCCCTCTTTTCCTCTCTCTAAAAAAAGCAATAAATAAAATCATAAAAAAAAAAAAAAAAAGCTTGGTTGAGAGAGAGAGAAATAATGGAAAATAGAATAAAGAGAATATAGTTCATCTGCTCCTTGTGAAACTCTAAAATTTATCTTTGGATTAAGCCAGGATAGAAGAGAACACTATTTTGGCCTCTTGGAGGATTGCTTTTATCAATGTGTTACATAACAAAAGACTACATTGAGAGATGTTACAAGAAATAGCCCTGTGAAACTTCTTCCTTACTGTTAAACATGTGTCTGAGAATATTGCTTATCACATTATAAACTATATTCTTTAAAGATGGCCTACCCTCTTCCCCTCCCCTGGGTCTGTGTCAATAAAAGTTGTGTTTTTCCTGAGAAAGTGAACCCAGTTTTGTAATGGATAGTGAGAGCCATGTGTTCAATCTTGCATCTCTCCTTCCTTGGCTACTAGGAAGCGAAAAATCAAGTTTACTCAGTCCCAACAAACCTTATACCTGGCTTCCTCTTTTCCCTCCTGTCATTTTGCCAGAAGAGCGAGTTTGTGAGATGACTCTGAACTGGGAGAGAGCCTCTGCCTTCTGGACACTGACAGAAGACCATGTGGTTGGATCATTTCTAGAATTGCTGGTGATGAAGCTGGAAATATAGACATGACAGCGAGAGGCCTGGGAAGCAATGATATGCTCTGTGTTAAATGTGAAAGAAACATGTATTGTAATTCTATAGTTTCCTATGAAAAAAATGAATTAAACTACCTTGCCCTACCTACAACCTGGTTTGCAATAACAAGTCCTCTACAATCAACAGGATGCAGAACAGAAGGGTGAGGGTCAAATGATAGCAGGTAGAGCAAGGTTCTAAGAAGAACGCACTTTGAAATGAAAACATTTTGCCAGCATCTACCTGGCTGCAGCCCTGTTCAACTGTCCACCAGCTGCTGCTGAAGATTTCACTCCACACCTTGTGTCAACTCTGACTAGGGCACTGCTTTGTCAGAAGTTTGGAGGCTTTAGAAAGGCAGCAGGCTGATGAAGGCCCTTGGAGAAGAACAGGATCTGGGTTTGAAACCAACTCTGCCACTTACCAGCTGTGTGACCTTAGTAAGCTGCCCCTCTAAAACTTGTTTCCTCATGTTTCATGGTAGGGATAATGTCACTGCTATTCTTATCATGCAGGGTTGTTGCGGTGAACGACAGCTAAAATAAATAGTAGTAGCAAGATTTCATAGAAGTAACACTGTTAAGGAAACCAGAAATGTCCACTGTTCTTCTTCTGTTTGAGCTTGGGTTTCTATAAAATGAGGCAGTTGTATTAGAAAGTTCCAGAAACAGATCATCTTCCAACTCTTTGTTTTGCAGAACAATTGCACAGAAGACAGTAATGAAGCCAGCTGGATGTAAGAAAACATTTGAGAATGGGTATGTGCCTGGGCTCAGAGGTTGCCCAAGTTTTATTTGTGGTCAGTGGGTGGCTAGGGGTGCAGACAAATTTGAAAGGGAGATTTTCAGTGTGACTGTAAAAGATAATTTTTAACTAATCCATAAAAGTCAAATTGTACCAAAAATGGAAAAATAATAATATGGGCATTTCAACGTTCAAGTACATCTACACTACATATCCAGAAAACAGCATATTTTGGTGCATTTTCTGGAAAATGCATAGGAAAGGCCTATTTTTGAAGAATTTTGATATCTGAAGACATAGGATATTTATTTGGCTCTTTCATGTGTAGATACTTACTATGCATATCATTTAGCTTTCATAATAAGGTGGTGAGGGCCTAATGGCTCCATTTTATAGATGGGGAAATGACACTAAGAATGTTTGAATAATTTGCCATAGTCATATGTCCAGAAAATGCTGAAATGAGATAGAGCACAGATCACTGGCTTCAAAGTCCACATTTTGAATTCTCTTAAACCAGGCTGCCTTCCCAAGGGAACAAGAGCTGCCTTTCCCAACCAGATCAAGTGTGCATGGTGCATAATTATAGACGGACTCTGCAGACAGTCTAAGCAGATGAGCTATGGTGGCTTACATATTGGAAAGAAAAAAAAAAAAGGTAGTAGAAGACAGTATAAAAAACTGATAAAAATAAAAGTAGTAGAAAATAGATGGTTGGACTTTACAGATTAAAAATCTATAACCAGTCACTCATTTGTTCATCACAATTCCCTTGTGGAGTGAGTAGTGTCATCTCCATTTTAAACGAGGAAGCAGGCTCAGAGAGGGTGAATGACTGCCTCAGGATCACTCAGATAATGAATGAGAGTGTAAGCATCAATCTGTTGTTCTCCCAGGTTCCAAGTTCCTGTCCTTCTCAGCACACCACATCAACTAGGTTTCTACTCTCATAGCCTGGACAATGTTACTCTATAGAGGGCTGATTTTTCTTCTAGATTTTCAATGGAGAATTCATTCACAAGATACAAAAATTTAGCCCCTCTGTGGAGTCCTGTACCAAATTGCAACACAGAGTGTGCAAGTGGCACGGGTGGTGGGGAGAGGGCTCCCTGCACCAACAAGCAATTCTCAACACAAGCAGGGCCTCTCCAGTTCAACTCAGTTATGACACTGTCTGCCCAGAGACAGCATCAGAGGGCACTGGTTGAAGGCTCAGGCCTATAAGACTGTGACCCTCACCCCCAACTTTAGAAGCCAGTCTCAAACCCAGGTTGTCACTTGTACTTCTGACCAAACAGCTATAAATCAGAGGTTTCTACAACCCTCTTTTTGGATTGACTTTATTTGCTAGAGCAGCTTGCAGAACTCAGAAAAAACACTTTACTTATTAAATTACCAGTTTACTATGAAAGGATATAACTTAGGAACTGCCACATGGAAGAGACACATAGGGCAGACGATGTGGGAAGGAGCGTGGGACCTCCGGGCGCTCCCCAGGCACCCCGTTTCCCTGCAGCTCTACGTGTGTGCCAGCCAGAAAGCTCTCCAAACCCTACCCTGTTGGTTTTCTATGGAGGCTTCCTTACAGGGGCATAATTAAGTAAATCATTGGCCACTGCCAAATGAAGCCAGTCTCCAGCCTCTCTCCCCTTCCTTGAAGTGCGTGCCCCTGTGTGTGTGTGTGTAAAGTCCAGATCTCTAATCCTATGGTTGGTTCTTAGGGCAACCAGCATCCTTAGGTTACCTAAGGGCTTTGCAAGTAAGAAAGGCAACTTCTTATTTTTTGGTATTTAAAATTTTTTAGTCCTGACATTATTACAGTTACCCCCATCCACTTTCCCCCCACATCTTTGTCCACCTCCAGCCAGCCCCCCGTTTCCTCTGCCTATCATCACGCTGTTGTCTGTGTCATGCTTACATTGTTGTTTGGCTAATCCCTTCACCTTCTTTAATTCAATCCCCTTTCTCTCCTCCCCTATGACAACTGTCAGTCTGTTCCATGTATCCATGTCTCTGTTTCTATTTTGTTTGTCAGTTTATTTATTAAGATTTTATTCATTTACTTTTAGGAGGGAAGGGAGGGAGAAAGAGACAGAAATATCAACGTGTGGTTGCCTCTCATACACTCCCAACTGAGGACCTGGCCCACAACCCAGACATGTACCCTGGCTAGGAATCGAACCAGCAGCTGTTTGGTTCACAGGCTGGCACTAAATTCACTGCGCCACACCAGCCAGAGCAGTTCATCAGTTTATTTTGTTTATTATATTCCGTATGTAAATGAGACCATAAGGTATTTGTCTTTTTCTGACTGGCTTATTTCATTTAGCATAATAATCTCTAGGTCCATTTCAAGGGTTTTAGGAGTCACTAAAAAAACACAAGTTTAGACAACTATTAATTTCCCCAGTTACACACAGAGTAAGTGGTTGGGTCAAATAATATCTTGTACAATCAGGATCTGTCTTGGAGGATTAATATTAATGTTGTCCAGTCCACCCTTTCTTAATTATGTCATGGTGCCTCTTTTGATATATTATAAAATGACTTGCCCAAGATCACTTACCTATCTGTGTTTCCTTAGGGAATTTTCTTAATTTAAAAGGAAACTTTGTAAAGGGATTTTCTCAATTTTATCTTTATATCTCAGAATGCTGTAAAGAATTTTGAGGTTGTCAGTGATTATTAACATTTTGCAAACTGAATGGAAATTCAGCTTTGGTATATACTCTGATGTTAAAGAACTTGATTTATACTATTTTAGCTATGATATATTCAAAGATGCATCCAGTCCTGATGTAATGATTAGAAGCAGATTTACCTTATTGTTTCAAACAACTAAAAACTGAGCAAAATACATTAAAATTTGTTTTCAAATATTGGACAATAGACAATGCAGGACTCTGATGCCTAAAATAAGAGGGAAACAATGAGGTGGGCCTTGTAATGAACTAGTTTCTGTTTTACCTGGAGGCATATTTTGGACTGTGGAGAAGGGAAAGGATACCGAGCATAGCCTAATGGTGTTGCTAAATTGAGAAGACAGAGATCAGAGTCCACAGATTCTGAGGTAATGAGGATTAGTCCTTGAGGAAAGGAAAGTTTCCAGAAAAAAAGAGCTTCAGAAATTTGCACAGTGGTGTCTTGGAGTCCTTGCTATCTTCAACTATATATGTAAGGGTTAAACTCCATGGGGACAGGAAAAGGGCAACTAGGGAAAACTATGAGTTGAACAATTTCCAGATATCCTAGAATTAGGAATTGTTCACGTTCCAAGAGTGGAGTCCTCCTTGATCCCTTGGATCATACAATAAAGACCTCAGAAGGTCCAAGTCTTAGAAACAGAGCTAAACGATTCCTAGGGTAAAGCCACTCTAAATCTTCCCTGAAATATCTTAAAAACAAACTTCAAAATGATCACACTGAATTCCAAATAACTCAACTTCTGACCAAAACAAAACCAAAGTCTTTTAAAAAATGACAACAAAATACAAACATTCAACAATGTTAAATCCACAATGTCCAGGAGTAAATTAAAAATTAAAGAAATATCAAGAAACAGCAAAATGTGACCAATAATCAGAAGAAAAATAAATCAGTAAAGCACACCCATAAACTGTTGATATAATAAACTTAAGCAGATAAGAACACTAAAAGAGCAACAATAATGATGGCAAGTATTTAAAGGAAAAAGTCATGAGGAGACAAAGTCAAAACTTCTAGAGATGAAAAATACAAATCTAAATAAAAACTCACTGGACAGAATTAATCTAAGATTAAATACTGCAGAAGTAAAGATTAAAAAGCTTGAATACATAGCATTAAAAATTGTACAAAGTGAAACAAAAAAGACTAAAAAATGACAAGTCCTGGTGATAATATCTAATATGTGCAATTGAAGTCACAGGAGGAGTGAAGAAAGAAGGACAAAAATAATTTTGTTTTAAAAAATAGTGGCTAAAAATTGATACATTTGATGAAAAACATAAACCCATAGATCCAGATCTATGAAGTTCGATGAACACCAAGTAGAATACCACCCAAGACACATTGTAATAAAATGCGAAAACCAGAAATAAAAAGAAAAATCTTAAAGACAGTAAGGTGTAGGAAAAGAGAGAATACTATGTAATACTGTAGAAATCTCATCAAAACCTTGCAAGCCAACAACCAGTTGAATGGTATTTAGAGTGCTAAAAGAAACAAAATTAGAGCAAAAATATGTTTTATAATTTCACTTATAATAAACTCTAGGAATGATAAATCTAATCTATAAAAGAAGATTGCTGATCAGTGATAGCCTGAGTTGAGGGGTCAGGGACAAAGGAAAGAGGCACAAGGGAACTTTTGGGGTTGATGAAGATATTCTATCTTGATTGTGGTAGTATCTCCATGGTGTATAAATTTGTCAGCACTTATTAATTTCCACCCTTAAAATGTGTCCAGTTTATTGTATATAAATGACAAGTTAATAAAATTGATTTTATTTAAAAGGACAGTTCTTATGGAGCATCTCCTCCACTATAAAATAGAGAATCAAATGAGCAATAACAGTGTGTTAAATGCTAGGCTGGGCAAACCCAGACATGTGATAGTTCATCACTGAAACAACTAATAAGTTAGAGGCTTAGGAAGATTTCTCAAGTGAAGCTGAGATCTGAAAATTATATCAGAATGATCTCTGAAATAAACATAATAGCATGTGCAAATGCCCAGCACAAGAGAGAATGATGTATTTAAAAACAATGACAATGTATTTTGAAGAGATATTTAGGAAGCAGAATCAACAGGACTAATAGGATTTGGTGAGTGACTGGATTCTGGAAAGAGCAGAGTTAAGACTAACACTCTAGATTCTGCCTTGGACACCAAATGAGTGGTAGTGGCATCTTCCAAAATAGACTTCAGAAGAGAAGAGAATCAGTTTACAGAAATGATAATAAGTCTAATTTTGAATGGGGATTGAGGTGCCCACAATATGCCAAGAAGAGATATGAAAGTAGTAGATGAAAACATATACTTTGTAAATAAAATCAGAGAACCAGGAAAAAATATATAGTTGTTAATTAATGCAGTGGATTGTTGGAACTTCCCTAGCAGAGTTCAGAAATTGATAGGAGATGAGGACCAAGCAAGTTGAAGATTACCAATACTTAGAAAAATAGCAAAGGGAGAAGAACCTATAGAGGATCCACTGAGAAAAAAAATAGGAGAGAGTAGTCTTATGCAATTTAAGACTTCAGGATGGTGTGGTCAACAGGCTCAAGTGCAGTTAAAGATGAGGAATGAAATTGTCTATTGAATTTAGCAACAAGAAAGTCATTGTTGACCTGTGAAGAGAACTTTCATTGGAGTAGTGAAAGCAATGTTGAAGAGTCATTGAAAAATAAATGTAAAAAATGAAAACAGGAAGTATAGGAAATTCTTTCAAGAAGTTTTTCTACCAAGGGAAAAGCTTCAAAGGAATTGTGTAGGCAAATAATTTTCCCACTAAAATATAAGAAAGACTTAAGTATTTTAAATGGGATGAGTTGATGCATGTAGATTTTGAAAAGGAACTTATGACAACTTTTCATTTTCTAGTTATCTTGATCCAGGACTAAGAGGAATGAGAATTCTTAAGTGTCTGGGTAATGCTCTTGATTCCAAGATCATTTGATCTCCATAAAAGCAACCTAAGTGAATCACAGCTGTTACAAATCACATAATCATATGACTAGGGAATAGAAGGGATATTAAAAATGACCATGTTTAACTTCACTGAAAATATCTTAAGAGTGAGAAGATATCAAAGGATTTTATGTTTCAATACTTTTTTAAGAAAAATGGGATTCCCAAGGGAAAAAATATCAATAAACTTAAAAAGGTGTTTAATACCACTATTATTTAAATAAATGTAAAAGGAAACCTCAAAATAACCATATTACTCTTCAAATTGGCAACTATTAAAATAATACCTAGTATTACAAAGAGTGAAGAAATGAACACTCTTTTATACAGTTCAATGATGCTATATATTGGTAAAAAAATTTTCTAGAGGGCAATTTGACAATATGTGGCTGTTCATACTCTTTGACTCTGTAATTTACCCTGCTAAGTATTTATCCTAAGGAAATAATTATAACTACATTGAAATTCACATGCAAGAGTATTCATTGCTGAAATGATAGGTTATGTATAAGAGCAAATATTTAGAAACAATGTAAATGCATAAAAATTGATTCTTTTAAATAAGTTATATGTATATAATGAAATACTTTGTTGCCATTAAAATGGTACTTGTGCAAACTATAATGATATATGAAATGTTTGTGATGTATTGATACACAAACACAAGTGTTTAAAAAACAATAAAAACCCAGAGTGTTTTTGTGACCTCAATTTTATAAAATGAAAAGTGCATATACAAACATACATCCACATAGCACATACATATACATAAAGTGAAACAAACCATACTGTTAATAATGGTGTCCCCTGATTGTGTGATTTCAGGTGATTTTTTATGTTTTCTTTAAGCTCTTATATACTTTAGAATATAAACTTTCCATAGTGAAAACATGTTTTTTACCAGATAAATTAACAGTAATTGTGAAAAAAGTCATAATCAAAACTATAAAGAAATATTTTTAATCCAAAACAATTTGAAAAAGACCAGAAGTTTACATTTTCATATGATCTCTCTTAATGACAAGCACATAGGAAAAACAACAACAAACCATCTGCTTTAGAAAGTAAGAAGATCCTATTTCATCGATAAATGTAAGTGAAGACAATTTAAAAAGGAACAGTGACTAAGTGCCAGGCATTTCATTTGCTTCAACTCATTTGACATAATTACTCTTAAAACTGTTTCACTGACCCCATTTCAAATGTGGGGGAAGTGTTGGGTGACATTAAGGGCTTTACTTAAGTCCAGGATTCAAACGTAGACCTTTTCAACCTTCAAGCTGCACCTTGTTCCTATGTGTTGCTGCCTCCAGAGTTAACAGGTATTAAATTAAAGAATTTTATTTCTGAAAGTAACCAAGGACCAATTTAAAATCTCTAAAAATAATGTATCAGAAAAATGATGCTGTGAAACCCTTTTAGGTTTCTTGTTAGAAAATAACAGCTACAGGCTCTAAGAAAACTGCACAAAAATTACAGACTCCTTTCACTAAGCTAGTCTTTATATCTCTAAGCACTAGACTAATTTGAATTTGGCTGTTATGACAAATACAATAAATTAACTTGTGAAATTAATCATTTTGTTTTTAATGAAAACATAAATATAGAAGCTTTGCTGTGTCTATACATGTGGCTGGAAGGGATAATGGTCTATGTTGAAAAATACCACTCTGCAGGAATTCCTCCTGCTGTTTGTGCTATAATTCAATTTGTTCTATTTAAAACAAAAATATGCTAGCCCTTCAGACAATTAGTCCAATTAAAACCACAATGAGATATCATCTCACACCTGTCAGAATGGCCATCATCAATAAATCAACAAACAACAAGTGCTGGCGAGGATGTGGAGAAAGGGAACCCTGGTGCACTGTTGGTGGGAATGCAGGCTGGCGCAGTCACTGTGGAAAATAGTATGGAGATACCTCAAAAAATTAAAGATGGATCTTCTCTTTGACCTAATAATTATACCTCTGGGAATATATCTAAAGGAACCCAAAACACTAATTTGAAAGAACATAAGCACCCCTCTGTTCATTGCAGCATTATTTACAATCAATAAGACATGGAAGCAGCCCAAGTGTCCATAAGTAGATGAATGAATAAAACAACTATGGGGCAGTTACACAATGAAATACTATTTGGAAGTATAAAAGGAGAAAATTTTACCCTTTGAGATGGCATGGATGGACCTGGAGAACATTATGCTGAGTGAAATACGCAGTCAGAAAAAAACAACCGTCGCATGATTTCACTCATGTGTGGAATCTAATAAACAAACTGAACTAACATGGAAAATGGGGACAGACTCATAAATGCAAAGTAAGATGACAGCTGGCAGGAGGGGGTTAGTGGGGAAGGGACTGAGCAAAAGGGAAAAAGGACTCATGGACATGGACAATAGTGTGGTGATTGCTGCAGGGAGAGGGGTATAAGAGGAATAAATGGTAAAAAAGAAATGTTATGAAGTAGTCAATTCACTAAAATATTATAGCCTAATTAAAATATCAGTAACAGTCTTCCCTCAACTCCTGCCAACTTTGCCCTTTCCCTCCACTATCAAAATACATTACAAGAGTAATCCACATTAATTATTCCTGTGCCTTTGATGCTCATTTATTCCTTAACACAACACAGTCCAACTTCTTTTCATTTCATGTCATTGAGATGATTCTAAAAACATCACCGTGATCTCCTGATTGTCAAAGGCAATGGCTGTTCATTCCATTTGACCCCATTTATATCTCTAGCTCAAACATTTACCTTTATCTCCAGACTCACCTATTCAACTGCCTCCTCAACATTTCCACTTGGATTCTAATAAACACCACAAGTTTAACATGCCTCAAACTGAACTTCTGATATTACCTCTACAAACCTACTCCAGGTATAGTCTTAGCCATTTCATTTGATGGCTATTCTATCCTTCTAACTCAGAGCAAAAATCCTACATCATCTTCAACTCCTATCTATCTTTTGCTACACATCCAATCCTTTAAGAACTACTATTGGGCTTCCTTTAAAAATAAATCCAATAAGCAATCCACTGCTATCGCTCTGGTTCAAGTCACCACCATTTCTTGTGTAGATAACAGAAATAGCTTCAAAACTGGTTTCCTTACTTATAGCCCTGTAGTCTATTATCAACATTGCAACCAGAGCAATGTATCCTGAAGGGAAGGTTTCTGGAACATACTTAGGCAAGAAGATCATTTCCAGGGAGGAAGATTGCTACCTGCGCTGGGTGAGAGGAGGATGGAGCTCAGGAACAGCCCGCCATATTAGTGGGCTATTTATAGAAACCCTTTCAAGTACAATAATTCATGTATAAATCTCACAACCATTTTTGGGATCCAGGAGTTATCACTGCTTTATGGATGAACAAACAGGCTCATGCAGTGATATCTTTCATTCATTCATTTATTCATCCACTTTTGTATCTATTCTCTTACTATTTACTGAGAGTGTGCCATGTGCCAGGCTCTACTACTTCCTCGGAGCTCTCAGCCAGTCCTGGTAAAGCAAAACTTCAACTTCCAAGCTGCTCACCTTTAAGGTCAAGAATCTTTCCCTGTTCGTACAGCTATACAGGGAACATCCAATGAGGACCTTTCCAGATTTATTTTTATTTTATTTTATTTTGTGAATGAAAATCATGTGAGGAAATGACACAAATATTTACACTTGAAAAGCAAGTACAGCTCTTTATGTGCAATGACTGGCTCTTAATATGTGTAAATGTGTTAAATGAATAGATGGGTGTGAATGTGAGGGTAACAGTGTCATTGTTTTTCCTCTCCCATAGGACTACAGTGTATTGTGAGGGTCAAATGATACTGTGCTATAAAGGGTCTTGACAAGAGACTGTTTTAACATTTTTAAAAATTGTTTGTTGCTTTAAATCCTGTTTGGAAATAGGTAATGATGCATCAGGCTGGGTAAGATCCACTTTTCTACAGAGCCATGATACTAGATTGCAAGTTATAACCCTGTCTGTTTTTACTTCACAAAATAAACACCTACATTTCTTTCCCCCACATACCAGTAGATCCATGCCCAAAATGGGTTTCAATGTCTGTTTTTTGAATTATCCTATGAATTCCAATTTTATAGATTAGACAGTGGAAGCTCAGAAGATTAAGCAAATACCAGTTATTAAGTGACAAAACGAAAATACACATACTCAGTTCTTCTGACTCTGAGGCTAACACTTTTTATTATATACTACTTTTTTGACAGAAAGGTTGGTATCACAAATTATTTAGATAACAATGCTTAACAAACACAATTTGTTGATGAGAAAACCTAGACTTGGAGTGTCTCAGGTGTGCAGAATTTCCCAAAGTCACATAGCAAGCAAATTCAGAAGTAGGCTCTTCTCCAGGTTCAACATCTCTAGCCCTTTCATTTTCATTTCCATACCCTTTTCCTCCCACGTTGACCTGTCCCAGCAAAGCTACATGACCCTCTTAAGATGGGGCACCCACAACCATACTCACTGCACTAGGACAGGCCAGTACAGAAGAATATGGCCCTTCGACTTGCACAGATTTCCAAAAGAGACATTTTGTCATCTAAAAAAGTCTGTCAAGGCTCCAGAAGAACGATTGGTGAGGAACTGAGCCAACAAGCAAAGAATTTGACAAAACCCAGATGCTGGGGATTCCCAAGTCACAAAGACAAGGACTTTTTGAATGTGCCCATTGATCTGCAGGCACTGCAATTGATAAGGTTCTGCAGGCACTGCTAGGGCGGTATGACATGCATCCAAATCTTTTCCTCTTATTTTTCTGTTTGAAGTTGAATCCTCTATCTTTGGCAGGTTTTGGAGCCATGTGACTGGCACAACTCTGGCAAGTACTATAAATGCAATGTGACTGTGTCTAAGGGAAAATTGTCACCATGTAAAACTAGGACTAGATATTTGTATTCCTTCTTTAGGGCTTTTAAAGGTGAATACTATTTCTGAGAGTTGAAAAACAGCTTTAATTACTGAGATAGCAAGTCAAGGGAGAAACATGGTTTTAATGAAGTTTATATTTAAACACAACAGAAGTACATAGTAACATTTACTGGTATTAAAAAAAGGAAGAGTATTATTAATTTTGCTCCACTTAGACTCAGTTATATTCAGTTTAACAAACACTACAAGTGCAATGTAAATTGCATTTATTCTTAAGTATAAATATCATCTTATGATGACGCCAAATGAATCAGAGGCTGACAAATAACATATTTAATTCATTCCTTTTTAAAAATTTATCAATTAATTCAACAAATATTTATTGAGCACAGACTCTAGAATCAAAGTCGAGGTATAAATCGGATATCTGTCACTTAATAGCCCTAGGCTATTGCTTTTAATCATTATTATTATTATTAGAGACTTTTCTAGATATTTGGGTGGCAAGTAATCAGAGTAACGGTTTACACTCCCACGGAGTTTGAATTCCAGCAGTTTCTGTTTCCTGTTTAGCTGTCAGAAGATGGGCTGCTGCTCGTGTGGCTGTTCATCTACTTTGTATGGCAGTGCCTTATATTTCCTGTTTTCCTTCGCTTGTTTTACTATGGGTTCTGAAGGCAGCCAAGAAAGCTAATTAGAAATATGTCTAAAGCAAGAATCAAAAAACTGGAACTGAGAACCTGAGGATGCTCTGGAGGACCTAAGAGGAGAAACCATATGCTTATCCTTGCAGAAATTAAGTGGCAAGACATAGGTAGGCAACAATTAGGTAATAGTACGAGAGTTTCCTGAGCTCAAAAGGTTGGGTAGGCAAAACAATTTGTTTGTTTTCTTCTCTGTAAGATGACTTCAGTTGCACTGAGGTGCTTTTAACTTAATCCAAAACAATTTTGTTAGAGATTGCATTTTTAATTTAAATCTGTATCAGCGTGCATTTAAATAAAAAACAAAAACAAAATTGGTAAATTTTCGTGTAGTCATTTTAATATTGAAGATGGAGGAAAAGATGCAACATTTTCAGCATATCATGCTTTATTATTTCAAGAAAGGTAAAAATGCAAAAAATTATTTGTGCAGTCTGTGGAGTAGATGCTGAGGCTGACTGAAGGCATCACAAATAATTTGCAAAGTTTCGTGCTAGACATTTCTCACTGGATCATGCTCCATGATTGGGTAGACAAGTTGAAGTTTATAGTGATCAAATAGAGACATTGAGAAAATCAATAGTGTTACTGCCATGAAATTTAGTACTAAATAATATCCCCAGAAAGTAATCATAAAACTGCTAGTTCTGTTCCCTGTGGGATATAAAATATCTATTGAGAATATAAACTTAATATAGTAAGAGAATATTATAAATAATTCTAATAACAAAAATTTTTATAATTCAGAACTTATTTTCATACCAATATTTTCATTTTCTTCTCAAAATAACCTTATCAGATGGTAGGTCACATATTAGTCTCAGTTTATAGGTGACAAAACAAACTTGAAGATATTACAAGACTTGAAGATGCTCAATCTGTAGGGGATGGAAAAGAGGCAGAACCCAGGTCTTTCAGGTCCTTTCCAAGGGTTCACTCTGCTCCATTCTTGACAGACAGGGATGTGCATTTTCTGGCTAAGTCACTTCCCTCCTGAGACCTTCCACTGCCCTGGGAACAGGCTAGTGATACATGCCTATGATATATACCTACTTCCCCACACTTCTTTCTCCTCATGACTATTCACTAGTTTAAGGAGAAGCCATATTGAATTTCTTGCTTGTTGTTCCTGGAACATATCAAACTGTACTTTTGGGCACATGCTGCTGCCTCCACTTGGAATGTCCTTCCTCCTCCTGAATACCCAGGTAACACATTTTCTTGACTGTTTCAAGACTCAACACAATACTTTCTATAACTAGGACAGCTTTCTTGATACGTCACATAAAAGTGGCTCCTTCATCTTCTGCGCCCCTAGGTACAACCCTGTAACATGCCATTGTGTCTTGAATTTGGTGCAATTATATCTTCTCTGCATCCATGTGTTTGATGCAATCATGTGAACTTCTTGAGGGCAGGGAATATTCAAGCTTTTTAATATTCTCAATGGAGCAGGTGTTCATGGAATAATTGATAATATGATGGATGAGTTGTTTCCTAGGGTATCCTTGGGTCTGACCCAGATGCCTTATGTATTAAAGTATTAAAGGAAAACAGTAATTCACAAATAATCTCAGGAAGGAGCCAGTCCTAACCATCTACATACGTTAAGGCCTGGGGAGCAAAGTTGAAAAACAAAAACAAAAATGTAGAAGTCAGCAATTACTGGAATTACTACTCTTTGGGACACAACCCTGAGCATGTTATTTTCTCAGCAGCAACTCTTCACCATTTTATCTCCATATGCCATTTGCCAACCCAGGCTGAGCCAGCTCTCTTGTGTTAATTAGCCTTAATCCTATTGAAAATGGTTCTGCCAATGAAAAAGCTAGGCCATCTACAACGAAATATATTTTAGCAGGCCCAGATTTGAACATAGACTGGATCTCACAAGTTCTCTGAGCCATGGTTTTCCTGTCTGTAAGGTACAGGTTATATCTTCTCCTTGCCTCTCTGCCAGCAAGACTGATTATGACATAAAGCAACGGTATGGAAACATTTGAACATTGTCTGCCCTGTTCTGGAACCTATGGGGGAAAAAGTTTCAGCTTACGTATTGCTGGCTGATTATGACTCTCAGTAGGTATCAGGGCTATGTCAGGACTCTGCAAAAGACAGAGGGTGAGGGTCTAAAGGGCTGAGTTAGAGGGCTTCAGAGGCAAGGGGCCTTTGGGTGCCCCAGTGAGCCCATCCATAAAGAAAGCTCATGGAGAGGTGGTACTGGGTAAAGAATGGGGCTTACTCTTTTGTATTCCAGAACCAAGCACACACACACACACACACACAAAAAGCATTTAATCATTTCTAGAAGGAAAGGGAGGAAAGGAAGGGAGGAAGAGAAAAAGGACCAGAAGAAGAAATGGAGGAAAAAATGGAGGGAGGAAGGGGGGAGGAGGGAGGAAGTCTAGGCCCGAACACTTGACTTTTTTAAAAGTAGCCTAAATCTAGCATTGGATTTTCTTTAAAAAATATTTTATTTATTATTTTTAGAGAGGGGAAGGGAGAGAGGCAAAAAGGGAGAGAGACACCATGTATGGTTGCCTCTCATCTGCCTCCAGCCACAGATCTGACTGGAGACCTGGCTTGCAACCTGGTTTATGTGCCCTGGCTGGGGAATTGAACCAGCAGCCTTTGGGTTCTCAGGCCAGCACCTTATCCACTGTGCCACCAGCCAGGGCTAGCATTGGATTTAATAAGCATTATGCCCTTACCATTTCTCTTACATCTCATACTCATGCTCAAAGGCCCAGCTCACTTCATTGCAATTCCACTTGGTTTACCTGATCTCCATACACCTGCCGATTTCTCAGACCTATGCTGGGTTGGGGAAACCCTGATATGAATCAGTCTTTGACCTCAAGAACTAAGCTGAGACAGACCTGGACCTTGACAATGACAACTTGATGGTAAACACTGTGGAAGAGCTCAGAAGGAAGGGGACACACAGAACATGGGCTGACTAACTCCACCTACAAAGTCTGGAAGACTTCACAGGGGAAAGGCACTTGGGTTAGGCCCTAAAGCAAGGGGGAGAGCTTTCACAGGCAAGTGGGCAGAGCAGAAGGAAGAAGGTTCTAGGCTGAGATCACACTGAGAGCAAAGGCCTGGGGCTGGTGGTGATGGTGGTGAAAGAACCAGATACTACTTTCAGGGAAGTCCCAGAGTGAACATATGTGAGTGAAAAGAAGATGTGGGAGAGGGGTTGGCAGGGACTAAGGCAAGCAAGACAGGATGAGGTCAGTCCAGCCTCCTCAGGTACCAGCAGAAATGGTGTTCCAGATAAGGAAAACAATACAGCAAAGGTGAGAGGAAGCTGGGGCTTGCTAAAGAAAGGATTCTTTTACAAAGTCATAGGTTGAAAATGGTTGTTTCAGAAAGTCATGAGTACAGTTAGAAGGTAGGGCAGGAGAGAATAACCTTTAAATATGTGAGACATGCCAGATTTTTTTGTTTTAATTATCTTATCTTAGATCATCCTCTCTTCACCACCTTTGCCACACCACCCCATGCCTCTGCTGCATACATTACAGATACCATAAATAGAACTGCTTAGTTTTGAATCATAACTCTACCATTTATCAGCTCTTTAAATTTGGGAAATTTCCCAACTTTGCTTCAGTTTCTATATCCCCCAATGGGAATAATAATAGTATTTACAAGATTGTTGGGTTCTTTAGTAATAATAGTTAATTTATATTATTTATATTGAGTATTTACTATAAATATGTCAGGTCCTAAGCATTTTTTAGCTCATTTATTTGCTAAACAACTATCATGCTGTAGGTAATATTTGTGTTCCTATTTTACAGATGAGAAATGCAAAGTCCCAGTAGGTTAAGAATTTTGGCTTAGGGCATACAACTATAAATAAAAGATTCAGGATTTGAATCCAGGCATTCTGACTGCTGAGGCTATGCAACTAATCACAGTGAGTGAGATCATCTATGGAAAGTGCCTAGCACTGTGAGAGATCACCAAATCTACAAGTTTGTTTTCATTTCAGTTGGCTCCATCAATGCAAATAAATATGTGAGTGGATGGTTAATGAGTGACTGGGTAGATAAGCAAACAGATGCTGTTTGAGAGGGGAAGCAAATAGCAGAGAGGAGAACCTCATCTCCAATGTGGCCACGAGGGTGAGGAGTTTGTGGCTGTAAGGTGGAATGGTGGTGGTAAGTATACCCTTCATCAGACATACCTGGTTATGTAGGCACCATTGTCCTGACCAAAGAATAGAACACTAAGAAGTGCCCTAGAGCCAATCCAGAGAACATCATGGGGCCTGGATGGCCACATTAGGCTCCCTCTGTGTCCCTAAGATTGAGCTGCATTAAGGTAGCCTTGCTATTATCCTTCTGCCTCAGCCATCATCAGGATAGGCAACTTAAAATTCTGATCACAAAGATTCAGCCTGGTGACAGTGAGCAGTCAAAGAGGCCTAGGCATGGAGGGAGTTAAAATTCATCAGCATCAGTCACCTGGGAGTGCTGAACGCAGCGCAGAGCTGATGCCTTGGACCTGAAAGAAGAGCAGCAAAGGCAAAGGAGCAGAGAGAAAGGGGACACAAAGAGGTGGAGCAGGAGATGAGCTTTTCCATCAACAAATGCCCATGGACATTAAATAACTTTCTCCCAGAAGACATGATTCAAACCCAGAGCTCTGTGACTTCAAAGCCTGTGCTGTTTCTTTCATGCCACACTACCCCATAACCACACAGGAGCGGGTTCTAAGATGTGGGCACTCAATGAGATGCCACTGATGAACGTCAGTTTGGGAAAGAGAACAGGTTAGCAAGTTGCCCGCTAGATCTCATCTACTCCAAATTCCCATTTTTATCTCCTTCATGAGAACATCCAGACTCAGAGGTGGGCAGTAACCTGACCAAGGTCACACAGTGTAGCAACCAGGTCTGAATTTCCACAGCGCTCCATGACAGCAATTGCTGCTCCATGTTTCTAGTGAAAAGTGCATTTTCAAGGCCAGCCAATGGTTCGAAGGTCACTTATTAGGAGGCTTCACAAGATTGTTCACTTAAGGAAAGGGTGGAAACCTAATTTTAGCCCTCTGAGGAACAAAATTCTGATGTACAAGTGCAATCAGGAAAAAAAAATCCAATGGCATTCTCAGGCAGGATGGAGGTCCTGCAGGCTTGAAGGAAAGGTAGTGACTCAGGCAGAGAAAAGAGGTGGGGGTGGGGAGAGCACCCTGGCCAGGTAAGAAGGAGGAGTCTTAGGTTCTGCAGACCCCCTCTGCCTCTGCAGGGTGCTGGGTCTGTGTCCCAAGCAGGGTTTTCCTTCTGCACTCTCACAGGGTACTTGCAAATTGACTTCAAAGAACCTGAGCTATAAAGCTACATCTGCCTGGTTGTGCCCTGAGTAAATCACCTCACTTCTCCAAGCCTTGGTTTCTTCATGTCATCAAATGGAGGTAATATCTACCTTGTAGGGTTATAATAGGATTAAAAGTAACATAGGCATAAAGCACCTAGCATGGTTCCTGGAAGATAGACGGTATTCTGTAAATTCTAATTGTGGCACTTATTCCTAAGTGTTACTACTGTGATTATTTCTATTATTATCAATCCCCTGTGAAGTGAGATGTTATTGGAGTGTTTACATGTTGGTTTCACAGGATTTGCCCACTTTCTATGAAAGGAATATGCTTTTCTTTCAGGACAGTAAAAATTACTTGACTTGGGTGGTGAATAGACAATACAGTAAACATGAGATATTATAGAATTGTACTCTGGAAACCTACAAATTTGATTAACTAATATAACACCCCAAAATTCAATAAAATAAAAATTTTAATTACATGTTTCTCTGAAGTGAATGCACTCTTCCACTCAACATACAACCTGTCTATTGTGAATAAACTGAGGCTGGGGTAGGAGTCATTTATTTGGAACTTGTCACTGAGCCAGAACTGAAACTTCTGGGCCAGGTCTAGTAATGCCTTCTGACACTAGTAAATGGGGTGGTCTAAGTCCCTCCCCAGTGCCTGAGAGTAGCCAAGTGTAGTTGTGACAACTGTGCAGGGTGCCTCAGTCCCCCTTTCTCATCTTCAGGGTCCTCTCAAACCCTCCTTTCTGTTGCCCCCATGTAGAGACAACCAGATGATCTGAGGAACTCCAGGAATTGTGGGTATGGGATTCTATGGCCCCAAAAAGCTTTAACGCAATCTTTCACAAATTGAGTATTAAAAACATACATGGTGATCTCACCCATTACAGGACAATAATGAAGAAAACTAACAACAAGCAAAACAGAACCAAATATATGAATACAGTGAAGAGCCTTCAGTGGTCAGGGGGAAGGGGGTTGGGGGGAGGGGGGAAGCAGAGGCAAAGAAGGGGAGCAGTTTAGACAAGAACCTAGTATAAAGGAACCATGGACATGGACAACAGGTGGGATTGACTTTGGGGGGAATGGGTGGGTGGGGAGGGGGACAGAGGGGAGCAAAAAGGGGATGGATGTAATTAAACAGCAATAAAATTAAAAAAAACAAAACAAAACATACATGGTTAGGCCCCAGTTCCTGGAGGATGGCTTGGAGACAAGAACACTTCTTTAGCTGGTGTGATATTTCTTTCACAGGGTCATACAAGATTGAGCCACCAGAATGGCACTCCCACTCATGCTAGACATAGGACAAGTCTAGGGCTCTGAGCTACGGATGGTCTGCTATGGACTTGTAGGCTACAGCCATGTATGTAAGTCCAGGCACTGGCTCTTGACTGTCAATATTCTATTTATGGTTCTGTCTATGGGATTATAGCAATTGAAGACAGCATGGGTGGCAGCAGGCATCCTTTACCCTGTGCCTTCTCCCAGACAGCAGTGCTAGGCTAGTCTCTAGAAGAGGCTATGCCCATCTCATGTCCATCTTCTCTGAAGTCTTTTGAAGTGATTGCTCTGCATTTCCACAGATCCTTCTGATTGTTGTCAATTGACATGCAGAATGCTGTACTGTCCTAGATCTTATAAGGTAGGCCATATTAGAACAAGCTTTCCATGCACAAATGGAACTGTTCTCACTTAGCATATGGGTCCCTTGCTGCTTCTTCTTGCTGATGATGGTATGTGGAAGGCAGTTAAAATATGCAATTAACATAATAAATAAACACACACACACACACACACACACACACACGCTAGGGATGCAGTAATTTTGATCCAAAGCTGAAGAGTTTTCAAAGAAAGTCATGGTTGGAAGACATATTGACCTATGTTTATGCTATATAATCCAGGAAGGTACATTTAACATGAGCAGGATGTGAATTATTACTCACATTTTCCTGTATGCTTGGGATGAATCCTGTGCTTGTGTTCATGATCAACAAAGCTTTTCAGAGAATCATTAGAAGCCAGTATTCATTAGAATCATTAGAATCATAGTGGGGGACACTGATAATAATTCTCTTTTTGGACAAACTACTTGGGCTTCTCTTAACTCTTTTCTCAAGTAGTCCCCACCTTTTAGGTTTCCTTGTTCATCTTACATTATCCAATTTTAGCTAGAAACCTTCTAAGTCAGCTTAGCCAGAACCTGTCATCCTCCAATTCTCAACGGATCTGGGTTCTTTATCCTCCATCATCCCCTCCATGTGACATCTGATCACCCTGGTCTATCTTTAATAAGAACACTGTTCAGTTGCTTTAGCCAGAATCTATCCTTTTCCCTGATGCTGCTTCTTAGTAAGTTATAATGTTCTGTCCACTGACCACTACCCTTCCTCATTCCTTGCTTATAAATTCTCATTTTTCATTATTGTGTTTGGAGTTGAGCCTGCCAGGTCTTTCTTCCCTACTGAAAAACTTCATTGTAGTCAGCCCCCTGGATAAAGTCTGCTTTACCATTCTTTAAAAAGTATCATGAACAACTTTTTTCTTTACCAATGCTATGAATAATAAAGTACCATGAATAATGATATAATCAGCATTAAATAAATGGTATTGGGAAACTGCGAACGTGTTCCAAAGAGTCATGCATCATGAGTAATGTGAGTGTTGCTACCTTTTTTCCCATATAGAAAATATGAAATTAACCAGGACTGTGCATTTGACAATAAAGGACATAAAAGATGGTGTTTAGACACTTAACATGCAATTATTGGAAAACAACCAAACATGTCTCTTCATACTCATTGTTCTAAATCTTCATCTAAATTCAGGCTTTCCAAGGGTCCATGAATTTTATAATATACTTTCATTATTTATTTTATTTTATTTTTAAAGATTTTATTCATTATTTTTAGAGAGACAGGCAGGGAGAAAGGGAGATAAACATCAATGCACGGTGGCCTTTCATCTGCCTCCAGCTGGGGACCTGGCTGGAGACCTGGCTTGCAACCTGGTTATGTTCCTTGACTGGGAATCAAACCAGTGACCCTTGGGTTCGCAGGCTGGTGACAATCCACTAAGCCACACCAATCAGGGGATTATAATATACTTTTTAACATAATTATTTATATAGATGGGGAACCCACCAAAAAATATTTACCTGGGACCCTGTGTTTCCTAGATGTGGTCATGGGTAGGTTGATATAAAACATGTCTAGCTAGAGGCTTAACTATGGAGTTTTATCACCAAAGAGGTAAACCTTGCCCATAGCACTGCCATCCCTCCCTTACAGCTGAAGTCACCACAGGTCTCACCTACAGAGGTATCAAAGACAGTCATTAAAAGCAAAGCTTCAAAGCAATCTTTCACACACTGAATATTAAAAATACACATATATCTTTTCTCCTAAGCTCTACTATACAAAGAAAAATGCATAGAATGAAGACTAGATGGAAATAGGATACAATTTTAAGAGTTGCCTTTAAGAGAAATCAGAGAATTTTCCTGACTCATGTATGCTTTGCACTACTTTCTAAATTTGCTGCAATAAGCATGTACTGCTTTCACTTTGATCTTTCAGCTCACTGCACTTTTTCAACATGCACCTCTGATTTCTCTGCACATGATGTTCCCTTTAGACTCATTTCTCTCCACTACTCACATTCATTGAACTAAATCCTACTGACCTTTGAGATCCCACCAGGAATACCACTTCCTCCAGGTACCCTTCTCCAACCCCTCCAGGCTCTACTAAGTGTTTTTCTAATGGGCTCCTCCCACATTACCCAGCAGATCCTTACCACACTGCAAGTAATTGGCAAGTTTGCGCCTTTCTATACCAGCCCTTCAGCAAGCCTGCATTGTCCATGCCAAATAGCAGACTCTTAAAAACATTTGTTAAATGAATAGATGGGTGAAAAAAATATTTTTAACTTCTTTCTAAAATATACATACACATGAATAAGCCTAGAAAGCTCAGGGAAGTTCATATTGTTGTTGATGTTGTTATTTTCAGGTTTCTCATTGATAGTTTAAAAAATTGTCAATGGAGTGCTTCAGAAAATAAAAAAGAATTTAGAAAAAGTCTGATAATTCTTTGCAGCCATGTTAGGCAAATGAGTTCCTAAGAATACTAGTTCCATAAAACTCTCTGGGAAGAAAAGGGAGAGATAGCCTCCCCTCTTAAGGCCCCCTCTTAAGATTTATATTGTGTATTAGCATATTCCAATCTTGTAAAAAGTCCTGCTGGAAAGAACCTGGCTAATTTATTTTTAATCCACTACTTCTTAAATGTATTTAAATATGAATCCTTCCTTTATGTAACACCTAGTTACATCTATTTCTCAAAACACTTTGGGAAATGCTGGGTTTAAGAGATAAGGTTTCCAGAAAAAGGAATTTTCTGGTTCACAGTGAAGGCAAGAAGTAGGAAAAAATACAGGAGGGAAAAGACAATAAGGATTTTAAAAATACCTATAGTGTAACATTATCAAGCATTTAATATGTGGTGTATGGTATATACATTAATTTGTTTAACTTTTATAATAAATTTTATAAATAGGTACGTTATTCCCACTTAATAAAGAGAATTAAAGTTCAAAGAGGTTAAGTGTTCTCTGGACTATACCATGTTTGTCTGTGTCACTTCAGCCTCTTCCTCTTTTTTTTTTTTTAATTTTATTGTTGTTGTATTACATCCATCCCCTTTTTGCTCCCCACTGTCCCCCTCCCCACCCACCCATTCCCCCCAAAGTCAATCCCACCTGTTGTCCATGTCCATGGTTCCTTTATACTAGGTTCTTGTCTAAACTGCTCCCCTTCCTTGCCTCTGCCTCCCCTCTTTCCCCTTCCCCTTGACCACTGAAGGCCTTTTCACTGTATTCATGTATTTGGTTCTGTTTTGCTTGTTGTTAGTTTTGTTCATTATTGTCCTGTAATGGGTGAGATCATATGGTATTTGTCCTTCACTGACTGGCTTATTTCATTAAGCATAATACTCTCCAGTTCCATCCATGTTGTTGCAAAGGGTACGAGTCCTTCTTTCTTTCTGCTACATAGAATTCCATTGTGTAAATGTACCAAAGTTTTTTGACCCAATCATCCACTGATGGGCACTTAGGCTGTTTCCAGCACTTGTCAGCCTCTCCCTCTTAACCACTATGCCCCACCACTGCATGACACAAACTCTTCTCCCCCTGATGGAACAGGTGATGAAACAGGAACACCACCTTCCTTTATCCCCTTCACTGCTCTCCCCATCTTTCCTTTTCCCTCCTTTCCCTTCTCTCTCTCTTCCCTTCCTTGCTCAGACTTCCACTGAGTGCCCATTCCGTGTTGTTAGTCACGTGATGGTGCTGGGTGGACCCTCTCTAGGGTTTCAGAGATAAACCAGAACTAAACTCTTGAAGACCCTCCAGCTGAGCCCACTAAGCGGATCAGCTTCCAAGCCCAGAGACAGGCTTACGGGAGAGCGGAAAGAATTACAGCCGTGGACTGCAGCACGGAGAACGGCAGAATGAGTGACACTGGCTTTGGCTAGAAGCTCCCCCCAGAGCTGCTCCCTGCACATTTCTAAGATTGGATCTTTAGAAGCAGCAGCATTTGGCACCAGGAGGGGTGGGTCGAACATCTCATGTACAAATAACTAAATGAATGCTGGGTTCATTAACTAGATTTATTAGTGAGAGTTGGAGTAAGCACACCTGTACCCTCCTTCAAATACTCCCTGGGGTTCTGGAATATGAGCAATATGCCAGTCTGGCCACATGCCAAGAAGCTCTCTGGGGAAATAAGCATAAAATTTCACTCACAAGGGGGTTACAAAATAAATATAATCCAGGGCAGAAACTGGGTCCTTACCTTCAAACTTAAAAAGACAACAAAAAACAAAAAGTTCCCTGCACCTCCCTAGATCATAAGGCCAATCACGCTGCTCTGTGTCTGCCTCCCAGGCAGGGTGGGAGGTCCACAGGGAACTAGAAATTTTTTCTTTTGCTTCCCCAGCCTCAGTCTCTGGCACAGGGCCTGATGTATTATTTGCGCTCAATAAATACTTGACATAGAGCAGGTGAGAGGGAGGAGGTGGGGAAGAAGGAACAGAGGAAGAGGACCCTTGGATGAGACAGTCAAGTTGCAGAATATGATGGGAAGCTCAGGACTTCGACCCTGGGTCCTCTGGGGCAAGGCTCAGCTTCAGGAAGATACTCGCTGCTTCTTCACAACTGCCTCCTGGTGTCCCCATCACCAGGGTGTCTTGGGCTGACCTAGGGAAGCATTTCTGATTTCTCCTGTGAGTAAGGACTCTCAGGCCTGCCATTCTCCTTGTTGGAGACTGTCACTGAGGGAGGAGAGGTGAAGGTAAGTCTCTACTTGAAATTCAACTAGTGCTGCATAAAGAATGATGCACATGAAAAATTGATCATGACACTGCACTCAGGCAAATATTATTAATAATGCAGTATTTAAACATACAATATATCCCTCTTAATGATGAAAAGAAACCCAAGGTCACAGCAAATAAAAGTCATTCCAGTGAGACCAAAAGGGAGGGAGAATTTCTCCATGTGGGTCACTCCACAATAGTTTCCTCTATACCACCTTCCAGCAGAGCAAGTAGCCTTTCTATCAAGAAAGGAAGCAGAGCTCTTCTCAATAGAAATATTTCAAACTACTGGGCAGTTCCAGAAAAAAGCAGAACCTGGGGTATTTTTCTCAATCTCCTCATCTTTAAAATTGAGGTTGTAATACCTAAACAATGGGAGTATTATAAGGATTGGATGATATATGTAATACATCGAATTAAGTACACAGTAATCCCCTATAAATTTTACTTCTCCTTGGTTTGATCTCTTTAATTGAACCCGAAATTATACGGAGAGCTAGTGAATTTTCAAAGGTTAGGGAGAGGTATATATACAGGTAAGGTAAAGTGGACTTCCCAGTATGTACCCTTACATTTCCTGAGCACAGCGTCCCTGTGGCTCATCAACCCAACCCCACTTCTAACAGTAACGAAGGCCTAGGCTAATGTGGTGGTACCTGAACCAGCAAGGGGACCACTTGCTGATGTCAACAGCAACACTGGACTGGGAGCTGGGTTTTGTCCCGTTTCTGTTAGTAACTCACTCCCTCTTTCTGAGCCTTGATTTTCCTGTCTACAAAATGAGGGGGCCTTTAGATGATCTCCCAGCCACCAAATTACAGCTCTGAACATTTGCAATCATATAGATAAGGCGCATTACTAAAAGCATGGGATTTGGAGTCTTGACAGACCTGAGTTTAAATGCGGCTCCTCCACAAATCTGTAGTAAACCCAAGGTCAAAGTACTTAACCTCTCTAAACCCCAGACTCCTAAGTGATAAATGAGACAGTAACAGTTCCTACCTCAGAGATTTGCGTACTAAGTAATCCAAGATAACATGGCTAATAGGAGGAAGATGTAGAAAGCAAGCCAGGGCTGTTTAATTTCAAAGGCCATGCTGTCCACTCCAGGACTGGAGAACACCTGCTTAAACAAGTAATTATAAAGCCAGGCAGAGGACACTAAAGCACAGGCAGAAGGGATTAGTGTTGTCTACAGGTGGAAGCAGCAAGTTACTCTGATAAAGTAGGCAGTTTGACACGGTAGGGGTAGGCCACAGAAGGAAGGTCATGGGGTGTGGAAAGCCCTAGGTGCCTAGCAACAAACAGAACTGAAACAATAAGTATCATAGGGTGGGGACCTTATCCCCAGGGTGACCTTTCCTCCTCTAGCATATCTCTAGGCATGTGGTTTAGACTCCCTGACCTTTTATATCGCTGGTCATGCAGATCAAACCCTCCTCTGACCTCCTCCCCGGGCATGTTACTGGTCATGTGGTAGACCCCTTGAGAGAAGGAACAAGGGGGCCAAAGAATAGTCCCATCCAACTCCCATCCAACCCCTTGCATGATCACTCCCTTAAGCATTAAGCTCCCAGGACAGTCAGGTTCTGGCCAACAAAAATCTTTGTTAGCCTTGAATTTGTTGACCACAAAGACAGTTTTGGTCAAACTAGAGATAACATTTAGGCCTCAGTTGTGTTTCAGCTCCAGGCCCAGAAAAGCAGCAAAACCTGATGAAGCAATGCCATGGCTGATGTTAGGACCAGCCGCAAGGACGAATGACACCCTACCCTAATGCCAGCCAATCAGTAGAGACCACAACCCTAAAAGATACTGCTGGAGAGCTGATGAATATTCTATTGCGATCCTCCCCTGAGCCCTCCCCTAAAATCCCTGCCTTTGAAAAACAGATAAAATCCCTTAAGAAGAGGGAACCAGTGCATGATTTCTTTCTTGAGCTTGTCCACACCTTTCCTTCCCACTTTGCCCTCAAAGCGTATATTTTGCTTTCTTTCTCCTAAGCTTCAAAGGCCCTTCCTTTGCCTCTATAACTTGTTTTCTGAGCTCATAGAGCCCAGATGGCTCACTTCCGCTTCCCCTGTGACTTTCTAAATAAACTTTCTCTTATTCATGGCTTTGAATTCTTAACCAAAACCAAGGACCAAGGTCTAACTTCAATAGTAACATCTGGTGCCATTCACTGTTAGCAGTTCCATCATGAAAAGAACTCTGGAGTTAGAGGCCAGGGATTTAAAACACTGCACCTCTCTGTATCCCCATTTCTTGTCTTATAAAATATGAACAGTAACAGTACCCACTTTACCGAGTTAATAGGATAGATAGGGTAAGTTATATAAATACTTAGCATAGTATCCAGGACATAATAAAAGCTCAATAAATGATACCTATTACTATTATGGTAGTAATTCTTTTAATGATATAAAATTAAAATATTATTATAATCAAAACATTCTAGAATAACCTAAGTAGCCCACAAGCTGCTGCCAAACCTAAAAGAATCAGAAGTCCGGAATAGCTCTTTTGTATTGGCTTTCCAGCTTCTATATCACAAAAGAAAATGTCTGGAAACCACATGCATTGGCCTTCAACCAGGCACTATTCTCAAAGGTATTATTTACATTTCAGATTTATTATTGTCTTCCATGCGCTGACATGAAATAACCTTCCATTCTCTTCCACGTTAAAAGAGTACAGTGTTTCTTGGCTCAATAAATAATTCAGGGCCATATTAATATTTTAAGAACAATAAGCAATATATTTTGGGCCCTAGAAAAACCATGAGGGCTGAAATTAGTTATTTGTAGCTGAAAACTTAATTGAACCAACATATTGATTTTTTTTTCTTCCAGATTTTATTGCCCACACAATGAAGAGGAGTATCTGCTTCCATTCCAAATGCTGCATACTTAATTATATCTGCTAAATTTTGTTTTTATGAAAACTCACAAGCAGCCAACCATGAACTTAAATGCTTTTGCCCATCTGATGCTAAACATAGAAACCACTCCCCTTCCCTTACACTAGTGCATTATTCTTTACATATATTTTTTTAAGGATGATGAATGCTATTGTTCAAAAATATCAAATTTCTGTGTTAAACTATCTACAGAAGGTGAAAAACTACAATTTATTCTTACTTACTATGTCTCTGATCTGATGTATGTAGGGTCTTATTTAATCCTTAAAACAATCCTCTAGTATAGGTCATAGCTTCTTCCACAAATCAAGAAATTGAGGTTCATAAATGTTTGGGGAGCTTGTTCAAGGTTACCCAAAAAGTGCATCCAACCCTAATGCTCAAGTTCTTTCCTCTACACCAAGTTGCCTCATAGTACTACTACTAATAATAATAGCAAAGAAATACTGAACATCAACAATGTACTAGGTACTATTTTAAGATGTTTACATGCATGAATTCATTTAATTATTCTCCTAATCCTTTGAGATTGGGGCTATTATTATCTTGCACTACAGTTCAAGGAAATAAATCTTAGAAGGTTGACATGGCTTTTCTGAGTTTCCGTTATATTAAGCAGGAGCCAGGATTTGAAGTCATGAAGTCTGGTGCCAGGTCCCCGTCTCTTAAACCATTATACACACCATCCTCCTAGATACCAAAATCTAGAAAGGTAGACCCCAATCAGCAGGTAGATGGGATAAGACCAATAGTGGGAGGCATCTTCTCAGCTCTACATTTGAGATCAAACAGATTTCAAATAAAAGTGAGTCACTATTATGGCTCACAGACAATGAATTAGTAGGTTAACAATGCCCACTTCTGGATATGGTCTGGGATCTTTTCTGCAAGCATGATCTCGGCTGATCTGTCAAACTCGGTCTCCCTAGCAAAGAAGGAGTTGGCAAGGGGCCTCTTTATTACACTTAGTTGCACCCTAACTTTTCTGATTGTACCTGTATAGGATGTTGTCTTCCTTCATCTGTGACAACAGTTTCAGGAGTAAAGAGAATGTACTCTAAGTCAGTTAAATGGTCATATGGCAAGCTGTTCTTCATTTGACAAGTTAGATCAGTTCCTAGCATGGTAACTGGGCTGAATTTTTTTAATTGAAAATAAATCTTATTTTTGGTAGAGCTATACACATGTACCTTTATGCCTTCATGCACTATGCATGTACCCTCCCTTCCCCTCACCTGTTCCTGGCCTTCAAGGCTTTGTATGATCTGGATTGTGCCTACCTCTCCAGGTTAATCTCATACTTTCTTTCTTCTTCTTCCTTTTTTTTTTTTTTTTCCTTGTATGTTGTTCTCTAGTCTATAGTTATACTGGGCTATTTCAGTTACTCAAAATATTCTCTTCTCTTTTCCACTGCAGGGCCTTTGTACATTTTGCCCAAAATGCTCTTCTGATTCTCTGTATGAAGGGTCCTTCTCCTCTTTCAGGTCTCAGATATAATATCCTATTCTTCAGAGAGACATTCTCTGTCCATTTTATTTAAAATGTTTTTCTCTACTTAAGCATCTTATTTGCTTCCTACATAGGTCTTGTCATACTCCTTATTCATTTATTTACAGGGGCATAGAACATGCTGATAATAAAGGCGGAGTCTGAAGTCTGAGTATCTAGAATAAATTCCTTGTTCCATTATTTAACTATGGCCCTGGTGAGGTTACTTACCTTTCTTGCTATGCCTGATTTTCCAAGTACAATCAGTACTTGGACCTATTTTATAGGGCTGTTGTGATTATTAAACATAAAGTTCTTAGAACAGTGTTAAGCATAAAGTAAACACTCAGTAATTATTATTTTTTTCCTTTACCATAATACACATTCCAAGAGAGTAGGGACCATTTTTAGTCTTGTTCACCATTATAACCTTAGTAACTAGAACATTGTAGGCACTCAATGGATCTTTTTTGACCATGGAATGAAGTCTGCTCTTAGCACATTCAAGAGAAAATGGATTTTACAACCAGAATGACCTAGACTCAAATCCTGTTTCTTCCATGATCTATGCTGAATTAACACCACTAATTGTTCTCCCTTCATCATGTCCAGCACCTGTAAAAAGCCCCTGCTCTGGAACTCACATTGGCACTGAACTTTTTGTAGGATTTGTCTCTAGTTTTCATTCTCATATGATAATAACACACAATAGCTATGAGTTTGGATGGGTTCCAGAGTCAACTTGTCTAAATTGGAATGCTGATGCTACCACTGATTAATTTGGCAAGATACTTAGTTCCTCTTGTGTTTCTTAAGTTTCATCATTTTTGAAAGGAAACAGTACTTACTTTATATGATCACTATGGTAATTTAATGAATTAACACATATCTAGTTCTAACTTAGAAGAGTTCCTAACTCAGTATGTTTTAATTCCTTGATATTCAGAGTGTGAATCATGAACCAGCAACATTGGCATCCCTTTGGAACCTATTGGAAGTGCAGCATCTTGGGTCCCACTACCATCGTACTAAATGGGAATCTGCATTTTAGTATGACCCCCAGTGATCTGTACATGCATTAAAGATTGAACAGTGCTAATTTAGCTAACCTCATTACCACTACACCACCCTCTCCTAAAATTTTTTGATCTCTATCCTTTGAGTTTTACTCTTAAAGCACCCTCTCTGTACCTCACCTTGCTCGTGATTAGTGATTCCTTCGGCTGGTCTATTTGGATTTTTTATTCCATATCTCACCTAAGACTCTATCCTTCAAGCAGATAGCAGTTCCCTACACTGCTGTCTGCTTACAGGGAAGTGCCACACTGCTCTGCTTCAGCTATGGCTTCTAAAATATCGCTCTCTGACCAGAGTTTAGCAGTTCCTTCCAGGACCCTGCTTCCTGAGAAGCAGCCATATGAAAATGACTTACTAATTGTGTGGCTTTGAGAGAATTTCAATTTTTTTACCCCTTTCAACCTTATTTTCACATCTGCAAAATAAAGATAAAATTACTCAGCTATCCAACAAGTATGAACCTACTAGTTCATTGGACGAGGGTAGTTATTAAACCTATTGTAGCTTCATTTTTTCTCATCTGGGCATAAAAATAATAGTGCCTTTCTGAGAGGATTATAAATATAGAGAAAATATATGTTAAGCAGCATTATGGTCAACCAGTAAACTTTGTATGCAATCAATAAACTTTGGTTATTATGAGTATCAAAATTGCTATGATAATGTTATTGTTATAATTTATCACATTTTTTCATGATATCCTTAAAAATTTCTCTGTCTAGCAATTGACATCCTATTCTCAAACATTTACCAGATTTCTAGAGTTACTTTAAAAGGATCATCACATATATGCATGTATAAAATCTGAGTATATGTGAGTAATATGATATTATAGTCATTCTCAGTAAATGTTTGATACATGAGTAAATGAACAAATAATTAATAATCTTTTTCATTAAAAAAAAATGTATTCTATTACAGTAGTCCCAATTTTGCCCCATTGCTCTCTGTTGCCCTGCCCAATCCTCTTCTCCTACCGTCAATCCCCACACTATTGTCTATGTCCATGGGTCATGTGTACACTTCTCCTTCCCCTTCTGTCACTCCTTATCTTCCTCCCTCCTCTCCACTAATCCATTTCAGTCTGTTCCTTGTTTCCATGCCTCTGGTTATTTTGCTGATTTGTTTGCTTTGTTCATTAGGTTCTATTTGTATGTGAGCTCATATGGTATTTGTCTTTTGCTACTTGGCTTATTTCACTTAGCATAATACTCTCCATTTCCATCCATGTTGTCACAAAAGATAGGACTATCTTCTTTCTTTCTATTGCATAGTGTTCCATTGTGAAAATGTACCACAGTTTTTTGATCCACTCATTTACTGATGGGCACTTAGGCTGCTTCCAGCACTTGGCTATTGTAAATAACTCTGCCATGAACATTGGAGTGCATAGGTTCTTGTGAATTGGTGTTTCAGGATTCTTTAGGTATAGTCCCAGCAGTGGAATCCCTGGATCAAAAGGCAGTTTCATGTTTAGTCTTTTGAAGGAATTCCATACTATTTTCCACAGTGGCTGCATCAGTCTGCATTCCCACCAACAATGCATTAGAGTTCCCTTTTCTCCACATCCTTGCCAGCACTTGTTTGTTGATTTGTTAATGATGGCCATTCAAACTAGTGTGAGTTGGTATCTCACTGTGGTTTGAATTTGCATCTTTCTGGCTAGTGATATTGAAGATCTTTTCATATGCCTTTGGGCCATCTGTATGTCCTCCTTTGAGAAAAGTCTGTTAAGGTCCTTTACCATTTCTTAATTGGATTGTTTGTCTTCCTGGTGTTGAGTCATATGAGTTCTTTATATATTTTGGAGATCAAACCCTTGTCCAAGGTATCATTGGCAAATATGTATTCCCATGGGGTTGGTATCCTTTTCATTTTGATGTTTACTTTAGCCATGCAGAAGCTTTTTAATTTGTTTATTCTCCCATTTATTTCCCTTAACCTAGAGGATATATCAGTGAAAATAATGCTGTGTGGGATACCTGAAATTTGAATGCCTATGTTTTCCTCTAGGATTTTTATGGTGTCATTGCTTATGTTTAAGTCTTTTAGCCATTTTGAGCTTATTTTGGTTTATGGTGTAATTTGGTTGTCTAGTTCATTTTTTTGCATGTACCATTTAGGTTCTCTCAACTCCATTTGTTAAAGAGGCTATTTTTACTCCATAAAAGTTTATTTCTGGGCTCTCTATTCTGTTCCATTGATCAATGTGTCTGTACTTATACCAGTACCAGGTTACTTTGATTACAGTGGCCTAGTAATATAGTTTGAAATCAGGTATTGTAATCCCTACTACTTTGTTCTTCATTCTCAAGGTTGCTGGGACTATTTGGGGTTGTTTCAGTTCTATATAAATTTTTGAAACATTTTTCTAAATATGTGAAATGTCATTGGTATTTTAATAGGGATTGCATTGAATCCATAGATTGCTTTGGGTAGTATGGACATTTTAATGATGTTAATTCTTTCAATCCATGCACATGATATATGCTTCCATTTATTTGTATCTTTCTTAATTTCTTTCTTTGGTGTTCTATAGTTTCCCAAGTACAGGTGTTTTACCTTCTTGGTTAAATTTATTCCTAGGTACTTTATTTGGCTTGTTGCTATAGCAAATGTTTTTTTCCCCCTAGTTTCTGTTTCTGATATTTCATTTTTGGTGTACAAAAATGCCTTCAATTTCTGAATATTGAATTTGTATCCTGCTATTTTACCAAATTCACTTCTTAAGTTGAGTAGTTTTTGGTACATCCTATAGGATTTTTTATGTATACCATCATGTCATCTATGGTAATTAATTTTACTTCCTCCTTTCCAATTTGGGTGCCTTTTATTTCTCTTTCTTCTTTGATCACTGTTGCTAGAACTTCCAATATTTGTTGAATATAAGTGGTGAAAGTGGACACCCTTGTCTTGTTTCTGATCTTAGGAGGAAAGCTTTTTAGTTTTTGCCCATCAAGTATAATGTTGGATGGAGGTTTCTCATATATGGCCTTTGTTATGCTGAGGTATGTTTCCTTTACTCCCACTTTGCTGGGTGTTTTTATCATAAATTGGTGTGTACTTTATCAAGTACTTTTCAGGATCTATTGATGTGATTATTGTCTTTCATTTTGTTTATTTGGTGTATTATATTTATTAGTTGGTGAATATTACGCCATCCTTGTATCCCTGGGATGAATCTCACTTGATCATGATGTATGATCTTTTTATTTTTTATTTATTTTTATTTATTTATTTTTAAAGATTTTATTAGTTATTATTTGAGAGAAGGGCATGGAGGGAGGAAGAAGGAGAGAGGAACATCAATGTATGGTTGCCTTTCACCTGACTCCAGCTACAGACCTATTTGGAGACCTGGTTTGCAACCTGGTTATGTACCCTGACTGGGAATTGAGCCAGCGACCTTTGGGCTCGTAGGACAGTGCCTATCCACTGAGCCACCAGCCAGGGCGGTGATCTTTTTAATGTACTATTGGATTCAGATTGCCAATATATTGTTGAGGATGTTAGCACCTATGTTCATTAGTGATGTTGGCCTGTAATTTTCTTTCTTTGTTGTGTCTTTACCTGGTTTTTAAATTAGGATTATACTAGCCTAATAAAAAGAGTTTGGGAGTCTTCCCTCTTCTTGAATTTTTTGGAATAGTTTGAGAAGGATTGGAGTTAGCTGTTCCCTAAATGTTTACTAAAATTTACCTGTGAAGACATCTTGTCTGGGGCTTTTGTGTACTGGGAGTTTTTAAATTACTGATTCAAGTTCACTCCTTATAATTGGTCTAGTCAGGCGTTCTACTTTTTCTTGATTCAATTTTGGAAGATTATATATTTCTAGAAATTTATCTCTTAAACTAGTTGTCAGATTTCTTGCCATATAGTTGTTGTAGTAATTTCTAGCAATCCTTTTTATTTCTGTGGTATCAGTTGTAGTTTCTCCTCTTTCATTTTTGATTTTATTTATTTGGGTCCCCTCTTTACTTGATGAGTCTGGTTAAAGGCTTTTCAATTTTGTTTACCTTTTCGAAGAACCAGCTCCTGTATTAATTGATATTTCATTTGTTCTTTTAGTCTCTATGTCATTTACTTCTGCTCTAATCTTGATTATTTCCTTCCTTCTACTTGATCTCAGTTTTATTTATAGTTATGCCTCTAGTTTTGGTAGCTGTAGGGTTAGGTTGTTTATTTTAAATTTTTCTATCTTTTTTAGGTAGTACTGTATTGCTATGAACTTCCCTCTCAGGACTGCCTTCACTGAGTTCCATAGATTTTGGGTTGTTGGGTGTTCACATTCATTTCTTTCCAGAAACTTCTTGATTTCTTCCTTGATCTCATTGTTAACCTATTCATGATTTAATAGCATGTTATTCCATCCCCATGAATTTGAATGTTTTTAAGTTTTTTCCTTGAGGTTGGTTTCTAGTTTCAAGCCATTGTGATCCAAGACGACGACTGATATAATTTCCATTTTCTTGAATTTGTTGAGGCTTGTTTTGTGTCCTACCATGTGGTCTATCTTTGAAAATGTTCCATGTGTATTTGAAAAGAATGTGTATTTTGCTTCTCTGGGGTGAAAGGTTCTGTATGTATCAATTAAGTCCATTTGATCTAGAGCTATTCAATGACACAAATATTTGTTGATTCTCTTTTTTTAACTTAATTTTACTGTTTTTGTATTACATCCATCTGTTTGTTGATTCTTTGTTTGGAATATCTAGCTATTGTTAACAATGGGGTATTAAAATGCCCTACTATGAGTGTGTTGCTGCTGGTATCTATCTTTCTTGAAATCCTCCAAGGTTTTTCTTATATATTTGGCTGCTCTTATGTTGGGTGCATATATGTTTACAAGGGGTATATCTTCTTGATTGATTGCTTCCTTATGTATTATGCAGTGTCCTTCTCTGTGTCTTTCTACGGCCTTTGTTTTGAAATCTGTTTTGTGTAATATAAAGTGTTCCTACTCCAGCTTTCTTTTTTTTTAATATCTGTTTACCTAGAATATTTTTTCTGTCTTTCACTTTTAGTTTGTGTAAGTCTTTTGTTCTGTGGTGGGTCTACCAGAGATGCACTTATTCCTCTGCCATCTTGGATCTCAATGAGCCCACAGAGATTCTTCTTTATCACCTTCCTAGAAGCCGTGCTGATGCAGTCTTTGAATGCTTTATATTTGCAAAGAATCAAGGGTGATATGTATTTGTTCTTACCTATGAGAACAAAAATATATCCCTCAACTAAGCACTTGTAATTTTGTTCAGCAGGGCTTTATTCAAGTTGATCATTCATGAATGCCCAAACAGATCTACCATTCCAGCCAAGCCAACATAATAAGCTTATACTTTGGACTGTGTGGAGTAGTAGACAGAGTCAGGCTTGGAAATGTTTGATATGAATTTGAATCATGATCTTTCATTTACTATCTGTGAGATCAAATACGATCCCTCAAAGCTGTCTGAATTTTAGTTTTCTCTTCTATAAAATAGATATAACTAGCCCTCAATATTGTTATAAGATTTCAATGAGATAATACATATAAAAAATACATACATACAAAAACTGACACATAAAAGAGACTGAATTACTATGAATTCCTTTGTTCTTTCACTTGATATACATACCCCTTTGGAAAGCAATTCAGTAACACGTACCAATGCTCAAACTTCCTCTATCCAGAATTCCACCTCTAGGAGAATTCCTCAGAAGATGACCCAAATGAAGACACAGTTATATTTTATCATGTCTGTATTTTTAATGATTGGTCCTCCCACAGTAGGCATTCACTCAGAGTAACTCTGAACTATTTTAGTGTGTGTCTTATCATCAGACTAGCTGCAAGAGAAATTATTCTTTCACATATTTATTCATTTATTCATTCAACAAATATTTACTCAAGTACTGATTGTGTGCAAAGCAGAGTGAAGGAGAATAAAGAAAGGAATAAGACATTTTCCCTTCTTGCTGAGATTATAATATGATAAAAATTTACTTTACTGAGCTACCATTCCCCTCTGATTTTGGCAAACTCTAACTCACTCCTGGGTCACCACACAGTGCTAATCTGTATGACAGATGCTCTGGCCTTCCTAGTAATCAAAGTGCTTGGTGTCTTCCCCTTTATTTTCCAGAATTCTGTTTATACCTAATTTTAAAACTAATACATTGTATTTTTCAGTGTATGTTTACAGGTGTCTTACCTCTTTTGCTTGACCATGAGTCCTTCAATCACAAGGACTTCCCAATCTTGTTCAACTTACACAGAACTTAACCAAAAAAGCAGGCACTAATTTTCAGTAAATTGTAAGTGAATTGATTAAAACTTCAAACTTATGATTAATTTCAAAATATTGGATATTTTCTAAAAGAAGAATAAACCCTATAAAAAAACTGAAGGAAGAGGAATAGTCTACCAGGTTCAGAAATCAGGAAAGCTTCAGTGGAGAAACTAGCATTTAATATGGGCCTCTAAAAATTTTCAATGAAAAGGATGTATCAGGACATTTTGGGTCAATAGATGAGCTTTAGCCAGGGGACATGGTTTATGAACACTTAGACTAGCAAACAAGCCAATTTGTGGAGCTGTGGAAAATAAGGCTGTGAAGGTAGGTTAGAATCATTTTTTTTTCTAGGACCATGAAAGCTAGAGTAAAGAATTTATACCAAATTTTATAGGCTATGTGAGTGTGTGGGTATCAAGGAATATATTTTAGGAGGAGAAAGGTACTAAATAAAATAGTTCTAGCAAAATAATGATTGTACCTAGACATGAGGGTGGTATGGGAGTGAGAGTGCAGGTGTGCCCGTGGAGAGACCAAGTAGTAGGTGAGAGGGAAGGAATTTAGAATGGGAGCCCCAGATGAAACCATCAACTCAGATGTCTCAGCATGGGGGTACCAAGTATTACATGGAAGCACAACTCCCAAGTGTGATCAGAGAAAATTAATTAAACCTTTTATCATGCAGCATCCCAAAACCCAGAGTTCAAAGCTACTGTGATATAAAATGAATGAGGTCTAGGCTTTGCTCTCAGAGAGCATTTTGTGCTCAAGAAGGAGACAAAGAGACACATAAACAACTATAATCTTAGACTATGATAAGTGACAGAAGTGTAGCCAAAATGCTGAGCGAGGCCAAGAGTCCACAGCTCTGGTTCTGATAACCTGCTTTGCAATCTTATCATCCTAGGACTGCTTTATTCTATATTCATGCCTAAGTCTGCAACTTAGTGAAAATATAACCTCAGGAATGTCACTTAACCTACATGGAATTCACTTTGTCATCTGCTACCTACTGATAGGCCAGCCAGAATGATGTCTGCCTGCTTCAATTTTGGAATAACATCCACCTTTTATATCTAGTCACTGTGGTCCACTAACCTGTGGGACACTCCACATGTTTCATCTTCCCCTGCACAGCTGAATATTCAGCTGAATGTGATCAATGATTCTATACATTTTGAGCAACTAGAAACCCTCAGCACATGAAGCTTTGTCAGCTCCTTACTGTGTGGGGAGCAGTGCCAGCTCTTTACTACTCCTATTTTCTATAAATAATCAGTAGTAAGATACTTCAAAATAGCCTCTAACTGGAACAACATATAATGTATACCCCTGAAATGTTCCGGCCAATGACATTACATCAGGTTGGTACTAACCAGAAGTATTAACAGTTCAGTGAGGGTTATATCAGTGAGAAAGGTACTTAAAGAATTTAGATACAGAAAAGAATTTCTGGAAGGGCACTAACAATAGCAAAGACAGGAGGAAAGAAATGGACAAGGTAATGGATAGGATTATAGAAAGGCCTTGTAGATTAAGAAAGAAGGGCTATTGGAAGAAGCAGAGTATCAGGAGAGAATCATCCACTCACTGAGGAAATACAAGGAGACACAATTCAGTTTACTTTAGGGAAGGCATTTCTAAGGGGTAGATTTATAGAGAGAGATGTGTGGCACCCCTAGAAGCTGATGAGTGGCTAACTGCTAGAAAAATGTAAGTGGGCATAGAACATCAACTATGAAGAGTTATAAAAATATTCCTACTTTGATTAGTAATCTGGCATTAAATCATTAACTCCATAATTGAAAGAGAATTTTACAAAGAGCATAGTCTTGAGAATGTGATAAGAGGAGAGGGGGCAAATGGTATTGGTGGTGGGAGACAAACAAGAAAGGGAAAAGGGAGGGAGGGAGGGAAATAAGTAAACAAGGGAAGGAAGAAAGGAATACATGATTGAGTCATATTCAGTATTGGTTCATTGAGCATGGATCCTCTCAATTTATTATTGTTACTAATAATAAGCTCCTGGAATCCATCCACTTGTGATTTTCTGATTATGTGGCCAACATGGATAGTATATAGATGCTTTTAGTCATAAGAAATAGTGAAGGAGGGTCCGGCTTTAGGTTCTGGACCATTTCAAAAAGAGAAAAAACAACTAGCTAACAAGGCATCCTAATTGACTGCATCTTGTGGATTTTAAAAGTGTCAGAGCAATTTAGCCTTTAAAAGAACTGCATAAAATATTTTATCACATCCCTGCCTTGGTAATGTTAATAAACTGGTGCAGTCAGGGACCCAGATCCATATAAATCAACTGCCTTCAACTTGGAGCATCAGGGGCTTTATCTTTTGTCAGCTTAATTATATATTTTAATTTTATTTTTAACATTTGAAAAAATGGCCCACACTAAGAGTAGCCTCAATTGCTTAATTAAACAAATGGATATTCTTATATCTGGCATGACCAAAACCCCAATTTATCATGTTAATATTTTATGAGAAGCAGAGAGCTCCATGGTGGTACTCAGGTAAGTCAAGCACTCAAAAGTGTACCTGCCTACCTTTTCAGAAAATGTAGTGGCCTAACTTGGTTGTGTGGCTATCTTACACTAATGTGTCACTGATTCCACTAGAATTTCAGTATATTTTTAGGTTGTCTAACTTCTCTTTGCAGACACCTTTGCATGGTGTAGCTTAGAGGCTTGAAAAGGTTAAAGTAGTACACCTAAAATAATTTGAGCTTCTTAAATCTGTAGGCTAAACATCAGCCCAGGGCCACCAGTCCTCTTTACATTTTTAATATTCCCTGTTAAACCATTATTCTCATTTCCAAATAGGACAATCTCATGAATTTTTCCATTCTGGCCTTTCACGGTTCTGCTCAGCCTTTAGACACAGTTCCGTATTTCATAGTAACACAAAAGCAGGATTCCTAAACCTTTGCTATACTCAACATCTTAGCTTTGGCCTCACACTGCTGTGCCTGCAACTCTGCATCCTGGCTTACTGAGAATCCTCATAGCTTTTGACTTCATTACTTTTACCCCCATTTTGGACCCTGCTTCATTTCTTGTTTTATAAACACATTAACAGCCAGTTCAGTATGGCTTGATGTCCAAAATATTTTGGGCACCCATACCCCATGAGTATACTCTGGCTCCCTTTAGAGGTTTTGAATATCCCCTATCCAATTTTGTTTACAAACCCTTGTCAAATCATTTTCCTGAAGAGAAATTCGATTATGTCCTTCCTGACTAAAGTTATTCAATGATTTCACATTGTCACTAATACAAAGTACCAGTAGCTTAACAAGATACCCAAGACCTTTCAAACTTTAGCTTCAGATCAATATTTCACCAGCTTCTGGCTTCCTGTTATTATACTAACATGCCAGAAAATGGACCTCTCATTCTTCCTGGGATGTAGTTTATGCTATCTCTCTTTCATGCCTTAATTCAACCTTTCTCCATAATGCCTAATCATCTTTACTTCCAGTTTTCTATCTAACAAAACATGTACCCTCTACTAGGAAGCTCATCATTATTTCCATGCTTCTATTCTACCTGCCACATAATTGAGGGTATCAATTAACCTGTGCTGGATTAATAATCACATCACTATATCATTACTCACAGAAAGGCAGACTCATGAATACATAGACTAGGCAACTGCCTTGGTCTCTAGAAATGCTCCACACTTCCTTTCCAAAGGCTGAGGCCTGGAGAATGAGAAGGAGTAGCTGTGGAAAGAGCAGAGCAGGCCAAGGAAGCATTATGTACAAAGGTGGTACATAAATCACTGTAGTCTAAAAAGTCCAAGGGCTCTGTGTTGTGATGCAACTGAAATTCAAAATAGGAAGAAGCCAGTTTATTTTTTTTAATGTGGGATATATATAACTAAATGAATGACTATCCATGCTTCATTAGACACTGTTACCTGTTCATGACCTTTATTTGTTTATTATTTTTAACTTAATTTTTTGAAATGAATTTATTTTCCAATGACAATTGATACATATTATATTAGTTTCAGATGTATAACCTAGTGATTAGACATTTATATACCTGATTCCCCTGATAAGTCTAGTACCCATCTGGTACCATCATAGTTGTTACAATATTGTTGATTATATTCCCTATGCTGTACTTGACCTCCCCGTGACTATTTTAATAACTGGAAATTTGCACTTCTTAATCTTTCACCTTTTTCACCCATCATGACAATCCCCCTCCCATCTGGTGACCATCCATTTGTTCTCTGTATCTGTGAGCTTGTTTCTGTTTTGTTTCATCATTTAGTTTATTTTTTAGATTTCACATGTAAGTGAAATCATATGGAATTTGTCTCTACCTGTCTGACTTATTTCACTTAATCCAATGCCCTCTAGGTCCATATTGTTGAAAATAGCAAGATTTCATTCTTTTAGATAATTGAATAATATTCCATTGTATTTACATACCTCTTCTTTATCCATTTGTTTATTGATAAACACTTAGGCTGCTTCCATATCTCGGCTTGTAAATAGTGCTGCAATTAGCATAGGGACACCATATACATTTTCAAGCCAATGTTTTCAACTTCTTCAGATAAACATCCAGAAGTGGAATTGCGGGGTCATATGGTAGTTCTATTTTCATTTATTTATTTATTTATTTGAGAACCTCCATAGTGTCTTCCATAGTAATTGCACCAATTTTACACTCCTACCAACAGTGCATGAGGGTTACCTTTTCTCTGCATCCTCACCAACACTATTTGTTAATTTATTGATAATAGCCATTTTGACAGATGTGAGGTAATATCACATTGTGGTTTTGATTAACATTTCCCTAATGATTAGTAATGTTGAGCATCTTTTCATATGTCTGTTGGCTTCTTCTTCTTCTCCTTCTCCTCCTCCTCCTTTCTTCCTTCTTTTCTTCTATTGTATGCCCTCTTTGGAGAAACATCTATTCAGGTACTATGATGATTTTTAATTAGATTTTAATTAAATTGTTTGGGGCTTTTTTGTAATATAATTTGTTATATAATTTCCTTATATTTTTTAGATAGTAACTCCTTATAGATGCATCATTGGTGAACATCCTCTCCTATTCAGTCAGTTGTGTTTTTGTTTTATTGATGGTTTTCTTCAATAAGAACTGTTTAGTTTGATGAAGTTTTACAAATTATAGATTGTTTTTTACCATTATGACCAGGGATGCTATGATTAATCTTGCATCCTGATATACATTTTAAGAGTTTCTTTTGGATTATTTACCCAGAAGTAGCATTACTGGGGTTCAGGCATAAAATGTTCAATGTTTACAAGATGATGCCAAATTGCCATGACCTGGAGAATAGCAATTAGAGAAACAATCTAGATGAGCATACCCTATCAAGTTATTCACCTCCCTAGGTTTGTGCAGTCACAGTTTTTCCTTGATGGTACTGATAACCATATAGCAAGATTACCTAACAACCAACAATACTTTGGAAGTTGCACAAGAAGAGTTTTCTCCCACCCTGACTGGTGGCACAGTGGATAAGGTGCCGGCCTGCGAACCCAAAGGTCGCTGGTTCGATTCCCCAGCCAGGGCACATAACCAGGTTGAAAGCCAGGTCTCTAGCTAGGTCCATGGCTGGAGGCAGGTGAAAGGCAATCATATATTGATGTCTCTCTCCCTCTCTGCCTCTCTCCCTTCCTCTCTCTCTAAAAATAATAAAATCTTTAAAGAAAAAAGTTTTCTCCTCCTCAGAGTGAGGCTTATTGAGGTCTTTCACCACCTTCATTGTAGGGGTCATGTTGCCTCATCACTTTGACTACTCATCTAGCTAAGTGGTTGCAGCTCTAGATTTTTATGTTACAGGAATAAGACAATGGAGCCTGAGTTATTATCTTGTGTTATGCAAGTCTTGCCTCCTTTACCCAGGGCTTCCCTGTTATTGCTGAGATATAAGGTGCTATGGGACCTGGTGGTGCCCACATACTCATACTGTCACACCTACCCAGGCCATGAGGCTGCAGGCTACAGGTGGGCCAGCATGGAGTGTTTCTGGCTTGTATACCACCCACCTCCCAAGTGACTCACTCCATACCCTGTGACTCACTCTGCTGATGCATCTGCTATCTTGGAACTAGCTTCCCCACCAGCCTTAGGGGCTAGGTACCACCTAAAGTATAGGGGAACTGAGGCTCAGCAGGGCACACTTTCATTAATGGAAGAGGAGAAAGACTGGGAAACCAAATACGTTTGTTGTAAAGCTGTGACCAGCCAGAAACACATCTATGTGCACTCACTCTATGTCCTTCTCTATATTAATTCCCTATTTCTCTCACTCTTGGTTCTGAGACTGACTCCCTCCCAAATTGAAAGCAGTATTGGCATATAAGTTTTTGCCTCAGGAAAGTCAGGTAGCATTTTACACTAGCAACAAAGTACTGAGGCACTGAGCAGTGTCATATTTGTATAGGAGATATGAACAGCCTATTATAGAAAAGCATATCCTCTCTCTTCTATTTCACAAATTACTTGGCCAGTCAAGAAACTGGTTATATCCTCCCCTATGATCCCTTGATCCATATAATAACTGAATTATTCCTTGCTGACTGATTACACTAGTCCCTTTTTATTCATTATAGGGCCTTGCATTTTTCTATTTCACTTTTGAAAGCTTCATTAATTCCAGCCATACCATCCTTGTTATGTTTCTTTTCATTGAGATGAGATTCACATAAGACAATTAACCATTTTAAAGTGAACAATTCAGTACATTCACAAATTTTTATAAATACCACATTTCTCTAGTTCAAAAACATTTTATCATCCTAAAAGAAAATCTTATATCCATTAAGCACTCCCCCAGTCCTGTACTTTTTGAAATTAATAGCTTTTCTTCTCTTTACTTCCAATATCTAGCTAACAAACTCAGGAAAACACATATCTATCTCCTCCTAAATCTAGTCAGTTTAATTTCATGTACTCTTCTAGTGACACAAAGATATCAAACAAGACAGAAATCTTCAAAAGGAAAATCAATGAGAGAAGAGGATCTCATTCATTCCCACATTTACTTAGAAAGCACTCACTATGGGTAAAGCTAAAGGGCAATATGGGGTTTAAATTCACATTTATCAAGTGATTCCATGAACAAATCACCAGGCACCTCATTCCTTTTTTGGTTATTCAATCCTCATTAAGCTTATAAAGTTCCAATTGTTTCTCTTGCGTTGCAGATACGAAATCTAGTGCTCAAAGAATTTAGGTGAGATATTCAGATGACCAGAACCCAAATTTGCTGACAATCCCTTTTACCTAAACCATCCTGACTCAAAATTGCCAGCATTTTGGACAATATTAAACTTTAAGTGGTTAATTATATAATATGGCAGTGATTGATTACTATATAACAAATCATTCCAAACCTTAGTGAGTTAAAGCAACAATCATATATTTGTTCATAATTGTGTCCATAAGCAATTTGGGCTGGACTCAGCTAGGCATTTCTGCTAGTCCCACAGGTATTCCTTCTGTTGTTGCAGTCATCTGATGGTCAGCTAGAGCCAGATGATTTAAGATGGTTTTACTCAGATGTCTGGCAGTGGATGTGACTGTCATTGGGGTGCTTAATTCTCCTTTACACAGTTTCTCATTCTCCAGAAGATTAGATGACTTTTCCACATGACAGAAGCATTCTAATAGAACCAACGCAAAGTGGCGAGAACTCTTAATGCCAAGCTTCAGAAATGTGTCTCTTCTGCCACATTCTAGTGTTCAAAGAAAAGTCAGCAGGCCAGTCTAGACTCAAAGGGGCAGGGAAATGGACTCTACCTCTTAGGAGGAAGAATGTCAATATCACATTGCAAAGGACCATTAACTTAGGCACCTGTGTTTCATCGGAGACCATTACTGTAAAAATCTACCATGCATATTCTGGAGTTAATTCTTCCCAGCTGATTGCTTTTCTGTCTTTGTGAAGTCCTGAGCACAAGAACCCTTCAAGTATTCTTTGGAGAGCAGAAACCAAGTCATCACTTGGAGTCACTGTTCTGGTAACAACAGTGGGTGGATCAGGTAGTTGGATCCACATATGGTTTCCATTTGTGTGGGTTACGCACTACCTAGAGTCATCAGCATACTTCAGTATGGGGCTTGATCACAGCCCATATTTCAAGTGATTTGGGATCCAACCCAAACACTCCAGTTCTAAATGAGTTTAGAGTGGAAACAGATGAAGATTTAAAAAATACTTTTTTTTCTGTAAGAATGTGTCTAGAAATAAACTCTGAAAATAAGTGATATAGGAGCAGAACTTACATATTTTTTATTAGAAGTGCAGAAGCTACAGTGTGATAGTCATTCCACTAACCGTCATCTTTCTTTGGTAAGTGTGATCAATGGCTGTGATGGAACTAGCTCGGTGAACTTAAAGTTTCTCTTTCTCTGGCACCTCTGTGTATCTTTCAGGGAGATAGCCACCTTTTCCTCCATACCCACTCCTGAATCAACAGCAAAGAAGCCAGTAAAGCAAAATAAGTGAAGTGAAGGGAGTTAAAGGGTGAGGTCAGTGAGATCACAGGGTGGTAGAACATTGGAGGCCTTGTAGGCTAAAGTAAGGACTAAAAGTTGTTTCCCCCCCTCCCCAAGAACTGCTCTTTTTCACTCCATTTATTTTATTAAGATATATTTAGTGTTAGAATGTTGTAAACAATTAACAACAACTTGAGGGGGTTTGAAATTTGGTATCTATTTTACTTAATTTTGTCGGAGATAAACATCTTAAAACTACAGTGGCTTTTGGCATGGACACAAACACTGTTTTGGGATACAAACGGAATATTTAGAGTAGACTTTTTTTTTCCCTATGGTTAAGGTAGGTAATAGTAGGATTCAACTCATCCCAATGCACAACCATAAATAATAATGGTGGCTCTTCTTTTGTCTCCTTTTCCTGCAGTTGCTAATGTGCTTTGACAGTTAGCTTGTCTCTTTCATGAACTCTCCACCAGCTGTAATCATCAAGGGGAAGTCAAGCAGCAATATTTGCATGTGTCAATTCTCACCCTAGTTTCTTTGTACCTGTGTTCCTGTCTGTGTCTGTTTCTTCATCTACTTAAAGCAGACCCTTGAGCATCTCTTGCAATGCTGGTTTGGTGGAGACGTATTCTTTTAGCATTCTTTTGTCTGGGAAACTCCTTATTTCACCATCCATTTTGAATGACAGCCATGATGGGTAGAGTATTCTTGGTTGCAGGCCTTTGTTTTTCATTGCTTGAAATATTTTTTGTCATTCCCTTCTGGCTTGGTGTGTTTCTGTGGAGAAATCAGCTGATAGCCTTATCGGAGCCCCCTTGTATGTTATTAGTTGTTTCTCTCTTGCTGTTTTCAGGATTCTCTCCTTGTCTTTCGAATTTGCCATTTTAATGATGATGTGTCTTGGAGTGGGCCTGTTTGGGTTCATCTTCCTTGGGACCCTCTGTGCTTCCTGAGCTTGCATGACATTTTCTCTCCTCAAGTTAGGGAAGTATTTTGTCATTACTTTTTCAAACAGGTTTTCTATCCCTTGCTTCTCTTCTTCTCCTTTTGGTATCCCTATGATACGGATGTTATTACGTTTCATGTTGTCATGCAGCTCTCTTAAAACCTCTTCATTCTTTTTCAGTCTTTTTTTCATTTTGTTGCACTGCCTGAGAATTTTTTCTACTTTGACCTCCAATTCGATGATCCAATCCTCTGCTTTCTCTAGCTTGCTTTTGATTCCTTCTACCATATTCTTTATTTCTTCCTGGCTCTTATTGATGGTGTCTATGTCCTTTTTAAGGCTGGTGTAGTTCTCAGTAAGTTCCTTGTAGCTTCCCTGGAGTTCTTTGTAGTTCCCCTGGAGTTGTTTGTAGTTTTCTTTGAACTTGCTGAGCTCATTGAGCTTCTCTATCATCATTATTTTGAACTCCATGTCTGATAGCGTGTTTGCTTCTATTTCATTTTGCACTATTCTTGGGGATTTTTCCTTTCCTTTTCCTGAGGATTTATTTCTTTGTCTCCCCATTTTCGGTGACTCTTATTTGTTTCTGCTTCTCGGATTGGTCTGCTTTGACTTACTCAGGACTAGAAGTTTTGCTATTGGATGGAAAGCCATTAGAACACAGGTGGAAAACACAAGGCCCACAGGTGGAATCTGGCCCTCTACCTTGTTTTATCTGGCCCCGCACCTTTGGCCCTGCACCTTGTTTCTATCCAGCTCACTTAACTGTTAAGGAGTAGTTACATTCATACAGTCCTAAAATTACATTCAGCCCTTTGAAGGCAACCACGAGGCTAATGTGGTTCCCAGTGAAAATAAGTTTGACACCCCTGCATTAGAACATTTAAGCAGAGGAATAATAAGAGCTTATTTTTTACATAAAGAATATAATATGAGTAAGAATGGAAGCATGGGCACTAGCAAGGAGACAAGCAGGTAGTTTAGATGATCTTAAACCAGGTGACTGCAGTGATATAGCTTAGATGTGGTCAGATTGGAGAAAATAAGTTTTTGGAATGATAGGATACAGGATGTGAGAGGAAAATAAAAGCCAAAAATTAATTCTAGTTCTTTGATCTAAATATCAGGTTAAAAATTAGTTCCATTAATATATTTATGAAAAACTGGGGGATAAATAAACTGGGGAAAAGTTAGAGCTGAGAGTCACCAATATGTTAATGCTATTTCAAACCACAGCACTAGATAAAATAACTTAAAGAGGGAAAGTAGATAAAGAAAATGCCAACATTTACATGTTAAGGAGAGGAAAATATAGAAAAAGTAATGGTCAAGAGGTAAGAAGGAAATCAGAGGAATGAAGAGGTTCAAGTCAAGCAAAGAATTTTAAGATGGAGCAAGTATACAAGGAATCCAATTTCCTCATGTCCTTGCCAACACCAATTATCTTTTTTGCCCCTTTCCAATAGCCATCTTAATAGGAATGAGATGATATCTCATTGTAATTTCTATTGCATTTTCTTGATAATCAATAATGTTGAACATATTTTCATATGTCTGTTGGCTATTTGCAAGTATTCTTTGGAAAAATGTAAAATGATGCATGGAAAATAGTGTGGGGTTCCTTAAAAATTTTTAAATAACAGTGCTATATAATAGAGTCGTTCTACTTCTGGGTATATATCCAAAAGAATTAAAATCAGGATTTTGAAGAGATTTCTGCATTCCATGTTCATTGCAGCATTATTCACAATAGCCAAGATATGGAAACAATCCAAGTGTCCATCAACAGATGAATGAGTGAATAAAGAAAATGTGGTATATACACAAAATAGGATACTATTCAACTTAAAAAAAAAAAAAGTCTTGCCATTTGTAATCTAGAGGACATTATACTAAATTAAATAGTCACAGGAGGATAAACACTGCTTGATTCCACTTATGGGTATTTAAATATTCAAACTCATAGAAGCAAAGAATGCAATAGAGGCTGCCAGGGGCTGGAGGGTGGGAGATCTGGGGAGTTTTTCAATGGGTGTAAAGTTTCAGTTATTCTAAATGAAACTTACAGAGATCTGTTGTGCAATAGTTAACAATACAGTACTGTGTTCTTCAAAATTTGTTAAGAGGGTAGATCTCATTTTAAGTGCTCTTATCACAAAACAAACAAACAAGAGCAAAGAAATACAATGTGTAGGGAAATACACATATACAAATAATGTCTTTAAAGTGTTGTGTGATGGAGTATACTTCATTGTGCAAACACAGATGAAGGTTTGAATAGATTTGTCTGGTCTCTGGTCTTGGTCCCCCAAACCATGGTTTCATTATTATATGACATTTCTTATGTGTTCCTTTTAACAATCAGATCATAATCATGATCACTATGGAACAATATGTGAGGTGAATAATGTTATTAGTTATTAAAGCTTTTTCTAGCCATATGTCAGATGTCCCCCCTCAGATCAGTGGGGTTGACAAGACTGATAGAGCTATGTTCATTTTACGGATGAGGAAACTGAGTCTCATAATACCAAAGCAACTAATCAGTGAAATTCAAACAGTAACCCTGACTCCCATATGGTCAGTTTCTGCTGATTCCCTATAGTGCCTAACATGATGCTTTGCTCTTCTACAAGGTCTATAAGGACAATTGGTTATTCTATTGTCCACCTGAAGGGGAAATCAAATGGCAGGGGCCAACTTTTTACTGAGAGATAGGGAGGGAATAGTACCTGCTGATTAAAAACAAAGCCTGAGATCTTCCAGAAAAATTCATGTATCTTTGAGGTGGTGGAAGCTCAGGAAATAAGATAGGAATTAATGTCAGCTGAAAACCAATATTTCTGAAACAATAAATCTCTCTTCCAGAACTCTGGCTCCAGAGCAGGCTTGCACTGGCTTTCACATGGAGAGACTTAAACTGAACATGACTGTTAGAAGGCTGTGATATACAGGAGTTAGAAATGAAATTCTGATATGTTTAAGGCCAGAAAAAAAAAATCCAGTGCATTTAGTAGGGTGCAGTGAGGAGAGAGAGGCTTTTAAGCCAGACATATTTGGGGTGGAATCCTGATCCTGTCACCCACTAGTTTTGTGACTTTGGGAAAGTCACTTCATATCCCTGAACCTTAGTTTCCTCATCAATATAATGCAGTGTTATAAATATTGGAAGTCATTTTTTCTGTAAACAGCAAAGCCTGACAGAAATGTCAGCTATAACATTTTGCTTAAATGTGGTGTTCATTTGGGGTACCTAGCAGTAATACAGTGCCCTATGTGTTAGTAAAGGATAATTCTACCAGTCATTTCCAATGAAAAGTCCCTCCTGATCCTTCATGTAGAACTCAAGTCTCCCATCTCTAGGTTCCTACAGTCCATTGCACAGAATTCTAAACTGGTACTTCCTACTCCACATGGTAATTATCACAATTTTGGGTCTATTTCACCTTTTTCACTCAGCATTATATTCCCAGGTCATGGTGTTAGTGGTACTCAGTAAACGTTGAGTAAATAAATGAACAATAACTTTCCTAATAGACTACGAGCTTTCCAAGAACAACCATTAGGTCTTGTTCTAGCCTTTAATCTTTATCAGATCAGAGGCCAAGTCTATTTTCTGCCTCTTTGATCAACGATGAAACATTAGTAACTGCAACTGTTATGGTTGAATGAGCTGAGCTGGTATCTTTAGCACTCAGTCCAGGACCTTGAACAGAATGGACACTCAGTGGATGTTTGTGGAATGAATGGAAAAAAAAAAAAAAAAAAAAAATGGAGCTGCATAGTTCTACTTAGGTGAAGTCAAATCTTGGGTGTTAGAACTAGAAGGATCTTTAAAGACTGCCCAGTCATCTTACACCACCACAACTAATACTCTTACATTTTTTACTCAAATATATGGGCTTTTACTTCCACTGTGCTAAGAGCAATGAGAAGCCATTAAAGTGTTTTAAGCGGGTTTATATTTTCCAAAGATCAATGCTGTTGCAGTATTAAGAGTAGTTTAGAGGTAGACACAACCTAAATATAAGAACATCACTGAGAAGGCTAGTGCAATAACTCAATAAGAAATAATAGTATTTTGAACTATAGGATGGCAATGGAGATAGCAAAAATGTACATATTCAAGGGATATTTAAGATAAAAGCAACAGGTTATGATGATGAATTATAAATAGAACTTAAAGGAAGAAATGGGTTAGGAATGCCAGTGGCATGTCTATTTTTGTTTGTCTCCCCAACTGGAACTAACTTCCTTTAAAGCCCTAGCTCTGTTTAAGTTGTTTAAATATTGTTAGTATCTCATATTGGACATGGGATATAGTATATAGTTGGTGAAAATTTGCTGAAAGAAGGGAAAATACCATTGTCCAGCAAGCAGAGAACAGAAGGGGCAATATTCAGAGATCAATACTCCAGGCGAGAGGCCACGAGGCCTGTAGGTACTGGGCTGGAACTCATGAGAAGGACTTGCAGAAACAAGGCAGTACCAGAGGGCCTTATCTAGGGAAGAGCTAAGGCACAGAGAAATCACCATACTTGGTGTACAAGGTGTCATCTCTGTCTTAGAAAGAAGACTAAGGAAATAGTTACGAATTATGAGTTATGATGAAGCCAACAGAGCAGTTATAAATTCAGGTTTGGAGTCAGACTGTTGGGTTCTAACCCTGAGTCGGCTTCTTCTAACTGTATGATCTCTTTTAGGCAGTTACTTAATACGTTTTAATCTCAGTTTCCTTATTTGTTATAATGAGGACAATAATAGTATCAATCTCATATGGTGGTTAGTAAGATTAAATGGCAAAATGTAATTATCAACGACTAGCGAATTATCCTAATTCCCAATAAAGATTAGCTATCAACTAATAATATAAGGTCCGGACAAGAAAAATTACAATAACAACTGTCATTTATTTAATATCTGCTATGTAGTAAGTTCTTTTCAACAACCATTTTAAAGATGAGGAGACTGAACCCTGGTGTGGCTCCATTGGTTGAGTGTCCTTCCACAATCTGAAAGCTCACAGGTTTGATTCACAGTCAGGGTACCTGACTGGGTTGTGGGTTTGGTTCCTAGTCAAGGCATGTGAAAGAGGAAACAGATCAATGTTTCTCTTTCATCTCAATGTTTCTCTCCTACTCTTTCTTCCTCTCCAGAATCAAGATATATATACATATATATATATGTATATTTACACACACACACACACATACATACATACACACAGGGTGCATTCAATCAATTGGCAAATTTTAGTAAAATAAATGACATACCACAGAAGTGCTATGTATTTTTAAAGATTTATTTTATTATTATTTTTAGAGAGAGGGGAAGGGAGGAAGGCAGAGAGGGAGAGAGACATCAATGTATGATTGCCTTTCACCTGCCTCCAGCTACGGGCCTGGCTGGAGACCTGGCTTGCAACCTGGTTATGTGCCCTGGCTGGGGAATCAAACCAGTAACTTTTGGGTTTGCAGGCCAGTGCTTTATCCACTGAGAAAATTGTTACATTTTGAAATAAATTTATTCTTATATGTAAATACATAAACATAGTCATTATTTTTTTAATTGTTAAAAAAAAGTCTCCATTTGCTGCTATAATAGACTTGATTTGACTTCGGAATCTTGAGCATGCTTTAATTAACTTTTCTTTATCCGTGGGCATCATAATGTTTTCAATCTTAGCTTTAACAGCCTCTATATTGGAATGAAGTTGTTTATTAACTTCTCTCTCACAAATGCTGCATAGGTAATAGTCTAAAGGATTTGCATCCGGTGAACTAGGCGTCCAGATTTCCTTTGATCAGAATTCAGGAATATTGACACTAAGACATTCTTGCACCTTTTTGGTGTATTGTGCTGGTGCACCATCTTGTTGGAAGATAAAATGATGTCCATTTTTGACTTGCTTCATCCACAGTACAACTAGTTCTCTCAAAACATCAAGGTAAACATCCTGGATCTCCCCTGAAGATCTCCTGGATTCTATGTATAATATCTGGACTTGTATGATCTTTGAGTACATTATGCATTTTCCTGAAGATCTCCTGGATTCTGTGTACAATATCTGGACTTGTGCCATCCTTGAGTACATTATGCATTTTCCTTGTTGGTGTGGAAACATCAGGATCAGCATCATACACTTTCTTCACATTGTCAACTGTACATAAAGGGGTGCTATTGAAGTCTGCAATTTCCTGGGCAGTTTGCCCTGCATGCAGTCCAGAAATTATGATTGCTCTAACATTGTATTTCTTTGACATGACGGTTGCTCTCAGAATTTAATACTTTCTATCTGAAATAATGATGCTAAATCATAACCTTAGAAATATAGTTTTTCAAAATTAATAAGAAGCACCCTTGCGGGTGGCACAGTGGATAAGGCACTGGCCCGAGAACCCAAAGGTGGCTGGTTCAATTCCCCAGCCGTGGCATATAATCAGGTTGCAAGACAGGTCTCCAGCCAGGTCCGTAGCTGGAGGCAGGTGAAAGGCAACCATACATTGATGACTCTCTCCCTCTCTGCCTCTCTCCCTTCCCCTCTCTCTAAAAATAAATTTTTTAAATCTTAAAATAATTAATAAGCAGCATGTGAAATAAGGAAATGCAAAGTTATTGCATATATATATATATATATATATATATATATATATGGATAAGGAGACTAAGACTCACAGATATAAAATAAATTACAGGTAAGAGGCAGAAAACTGAAAATCAGGTCTATACTTTAAGGCTTTTGCTACACTGCTAAATATACTGGAATATTTGAATTGGGGCTCCTTTTAGCCACTGACCAATCATAGCTTTGATATATCCATCGCCAAAGGTACTGACTCAGAAAGTACGGATCACAATTTCCAGGTGTCGGTACTGAGGCTTGGGAAGGTGAGTGGCATCACAGAGCCAGACAGAAAGTGGCACCCTGCTCAGAGGCACCCTACAGTCACACACTCCATGAACCAATAGCAGTGTGAGCCACGTACGCAGGGCATGCACTCCATAATTTATTCTGGAAAAGAGATAATTATAGGAGGTTGTTAGATTCAATAGGCAAATGCTGGGAAAATAAAAACAACAAATTGTGTGAGAGCTGATATTTGTTCGGGCAGACATCTGTCTTCTGTTAGAGGATTTAGGGATGTTTTTCAACAGAAAGTTTTAAATATGGCTTGAAAAAAAGCTCTTGTCAGCATGGTCGGCAGGGGAGCCAAATTCCTGCTTTCAGTGGGTCTCTCACACTCACAGAGGACAGTTCCCCATAGCTATTGAGGGAAGGGAAGCAGGAGGCATATTTAGGCTGACAGACAAGCCAAGCGGTCCTCCTCCTCACAATGCACTTTCCATGCCTGTGAGACCATGATCCTCAACACCTCCACTTGTGCCCAACTCATTCCCACCTCCACAGCCTGCACACTCTGTTCCCACAGGCATCCTCCTCCTTCTGCCTGGCTTCTCCAAACACATCTTTAAAGTCCCAGGTTCCTCAGAAAACCTTCCCCAAATGCTTCATCCCACACTGCTCTCTAGCCCACCCCCAACCTGGGATCCAATAACACTTGGCATCTGAGCTGCATGACTAGAACTTGATCATCTACTGCAACTTTGGTATTAAGAAAAAAGAATAATACATTCAGTCAGGGGAATAAATCCTCAGCCACAGCTCTGTCACTTCCTGGCTGTGGGGACTTGAGTGTGGTATAAATATCTCTCGGAGCCTCAATTACCTCCTCCATAAAGTGAAAACACTAATACCTACTCATGGGGCTATGGCATGGGTGAAATGAGATAGTGCATTGAAAGCAGCACTCAGGATATACTTTTCAGGTTGAGTCTAGTGCTATCTATTGACCTCATCTGAGTGTGCTATACCTCCTGAGGAGTATTATACTCTCTTCCTCACTTCTTTAGAATAAAAATATGCTTAGTTGCCTTCTCTTCTTTTCCTCTATATTCTCACATGCAATACAAGTGGCTCAGAAGCCTGAGACCACTGATGGCTCTGAGTCAGTACCACTGTGAATTTGATCAGGGGGATTTCTAAGGCTTCCAGGGAAAAGAATGTCCAATAGATGAGGAATAACAGAGGACAAGAGCAGTGGTTTCCTCCAGTGCCCCAGGAACCCAAATGTCAAATTAGGCTGAAGATAGCAAGACCTAGGTAGTGTTAGCTGGTCATTAATATCAGGTGACTTAGAGAGGCCAAGACACCAAGTTGGCTACCTGCCTCTAGGTGATTACATGAAGTGGGAATGAAACTAGGAGAGCGGGGTTAAATTGCCCAGGAGATTAGACCAGTGTCTAGGGTATTATTGGAATCCCACCAAAAGTGAGATAGGGACAGAAGGCCAGGCTAAAAAAAAAATGACCATCTTCATAAGTGAATCCTGAAAAATAGCTAGAAACTATACTAGAGTGCAGAGTTCCAGACAGAATGAACCCTTTCTCTTCAAGGTTCCCTCAGCATTTTATTTCTACTATAAAACTATAAACTATAAACTCTACCACAGACAGGCTAGAATTTAGCTTATATGATACCTCCTTGTATCTGTACAGTATAAATGCTTGAGCCAGGTAGACCTGTCCTGCCACTTAATAACAATCTGGTCTTACTCAGTCACCTAAACTGTTTGGATGTCAACTTCTTCATCTATTTAATGGGGCTAATAATATGTTTTGCCCTGGTTATTTAATTGATATTGGAAGCTTGACATGAAACAGTAGATGTGAAAGTGATTTGTAAACTGTGAAGCATTAGAAAGATTATTTTCATTCATTACATCTCATCTTTCAAATAAGGCTATAAGTCCCAGTGGATACAAGCTGTTCTTTATTTATCATTTGATCCTTATATCCTAGGGGCAAAAAGAAGGGGACCTAAGTGTAAAGAGTTAAGCTGCCCTTATGCTAGGCACTGTGCTAGGCACTTTACATGCCTCATACAATTTTAATTTTTCTAATAATTGTCCTTGTTTCTTTTTTTCTCTAGACCTGGCTACCTTCCAGGAAATAACAGACACTCAATAAATATTTCTGGATTAAAATACCATAGTTCCATTTTTCACACTTTGGGATTTAAACGATGTAGTTGGAGACTAGAAGTGGAATGAGAGATACAATTCTGTTAATGAGTGACAAAATGGCAGTGACCACCAAGGAAGCAGGGTTTCTAAATATAATATCATTATATATTCTACTGAAAAATGTCACATTTTGCTCCTAAGCCTGATCAAATGCAGAGGTTGATTCTCTTGCCTCAGGAAGCCTCCTGGCCACAAGGTGATGTTTTACTAATATCCGTGTCAATCTTAAGGATTACACAGAAATTTAGAAATCTATCCATATTTCAGATGGGATTTGGAAAAGACTATACTTTACTTAGTATATGTGTACATGTAAAACTCACCTCTATGCGTAATTATACACAAATCTGAAAATCAGAAAAGTTTCTGCTTCCTTTTAGTTCTGTTTGAGTCCCTGATGTTGAACTTCACTGGCCTGGCCTTTCTTATTCCTCCTTCATGTCAACAGATAATCACTGTTTCTGTAGCCAGTTGTGTTCTTAACTGCCCATAAATACGCCATCCTTATACTAGGAACTCCTATGATTGCCTCTTATTGTCCATCTGCCTCTGGTGGGCCTCTCACAACCTATACTGTGGGGAGGGGTACAGAGGGGAGCAAAAAGGGTATGGATGTAATACAACAACAATAATTTTTTTTTTTAAACAGCAAAAAAAAAAAAGAAAAAAGAAAAGAAGGAAGGAAACTCATGTACAAGATAGCAGACACAAAACTTCATGTAATCAGATCTTCCTCATGCAGTGACACTCTGATACACTTCTCCAATAACCATTTGCTTTTGTCACTATTCCAACAATGGAGGCTGAGTTTCTGAGAGTCCAAGGTCCCCAAGATAAGCAAAGGCAGAGTTGGGATTCCATGAGCATCTCTGCAATTAGAATGCTCCCTCATCACTTAGGACATGTTTCACCCTCATTCAAATCACTCACAACTGTTCTAACTGCTGCAGGAAAAATAATGCAAGAAAAAGGGAAAAAAAGAATTTCCACCAAATCTAGTCTACGTACATAGGCAAAATTATTCTGTACTCAGCATACTGAGCATGCATCACTAAATGGAGAGCTGAGCAAAAATGAGGAAAAGTGGCATCAGCAGATGAGATCTGTGTTTGCAAAAGTCCTATCATCCCATTTCCTATGGACATGTACGCAAATGTCATGATATACAGGTTACTGGGAACCATGATGCTAATTAGGGCAAAGATGTCTCTTCCTAGACAAAGTAGTGTGCCACTGGTGTGTCCTTTAAGAATGACTTTTGGCCTTCTATGATAGGTTTCTGTAAAGACTTACATTTAAATGTCAGTATTTCAATAAAATTACCTCACATTTGTGCAGTATTGAGAAAAAGAACATGGGTTTTTGCAAAGTCAGACAGAGAAGGCTCTAACACATTTGGCTTGCACTTACAAAATATATGGCCTTAGCTTCTGTGAGCTTCGATGGCTTCATTTGAAAGATGAAGACAATGATAACTGTCATGAGATTGAAATACTGTGTTGGAGGTAAAGGACTTGGCACAGAACACAATATATCATAGATCTTCCCTTTATCTCCTGCAAAGTACAATGTTGCATCAGGTATTTTCATGTGTATTTGGGCCTCACAAGAATCCTGTGAGTCAAATGGGGCAGATACTGTATTCCCATTTTACAGACCCAGAAACTCTATATGACTTGATTAGGAGCCTCCAGTGAAAAGTTATGTGAACTAGGAACTAAAGCCAGATTTTCCTAATTGGTGTTCATTCAATAAATAAACACATACTAGGTTCTGTAGATATGACAGTAGTAGGACAGACCAAGTCCCTGTCCCCATAGAAATTCCTCTTGACGTAATAGATGCTACAAAAAGGGGAATGGGGAATAGCCACAGAAGACAGAAATGTCTTGCCACAGACACTGTAGGCGAGCCAGCTACAAGCAAAGCATCACAGCTCTTGTGTGAGTCCCAAGCTGCTCAAGTGGGATCCATAAAAATATGACTGGGACAGTACCACTTCTCCCAAGTTAATGATGTACCAAAGGGCCAGTTATATGTCACCACAAGAATACAACAACCCTTTTTCCCTTTTACCACCCTTGGAACAGTCTATAATGTTACTTTAGACACGTTTCAATGTGTCTATAGAGCTATTTTAGCATTCTCTTAGTTATACCAATCAACACTTCAAAACAAGAGAAACTTGGACATATGTTCTTCCTGATCATGCCTCACATTGAACTAAAACAGTCTTAACACATTAAAAACACGAAGGAAGTTCTTGCTACTTCCCCTCACACCTCCCTGCCTCATAACCCAGTTTTGGGACTGATTTTGCTTGGCTTATGCAATGCCTTCTCTAGTTCCCTGCCCTCGCATCTCTTCCCTCCCTAAAACTGGGGCTCCTTGACTCAATTTTATTCTTGCAAGTAGTTAAGGATCCTTCCTTCAGCAGTTCAGAAAAATCAAGCATCAAATCAGTCTCATTTGGTTCTATAGCTCAACCCCATGCAATGTCCAGGTAACCAGTCAATGACAAAAATGAGCCGTGGCCTCAATAGTCCTGTTTCCTAGCACTTTACTGCCACATCACAAGCTTTCTCCATGCACTCCTACCTCCTCACAGGGTCTCAGATTCTCCCTCCTGGGACTAGAGTACCCCTCTGCTCCATACCAGGACCTGTCACAATCTGAACACAATTTGCCTTTCCCTCTACATATTTCATGAAAGTCTTGAAATTAGCCAATTAATATGATGGATCCCTAATACCTTCAGCCCCATCCTAATACATACATAGTCTTCTTGCTTACATTCATACTTGCTTCTACCTGAAATAATCCCATCTAACTTTAGCCTTCAGAACTCCTAATCAATTCATTTTTCAAGGATAATAAAAACATGCCCTTCACTATGTCCTCCAACACTGGGTAAATAAAGTAGGGTAAACTGTCTAATGTAGTTGAAAGAGATAAGCTTTCAGTTGTTAATCATACTTGTCCCTAGATTTGTGATCCTTGGGAAACTCAATGAACCCTCGGAACCTCAGTTACCTCATCTATAAAATGGTCATAATAATACCAACCCCACATGGTAGTGATAATACCAAGCATGGCACATTGGACATGCTCAATAAATGACAGCTATTGTAATATAAGAGGATGTTTACACAAACAACTGTCAAAAACTTGGAATGTGATGTGGACCACATGATTCCAGAAGAACTCATATCTACTTCTTAGGCTCATCGAAAATTTCTTTAAGGCAAAGCATTTAAACTCAGCTTTGGAAAATAGAATATCAACATAGAAGGATAATAGGAAAAAATTCTAAAAAGAAATAATGGAATAAGTAAAAGCATGCAAGTGGAAAAACATGGGGCACAACTAGATAGTCAAATTAGACAGGTTGACTGATGCAGGAGAAGGAAAAGTAGTCAAGAGATAGATTGGGTCAAAAAACTTTGGTACATTTACACAATGGAATTCTATATAGCAGAAAGAAAGAAGGAACTTGTACCCTTTGCAACAACATGGATGGAACTGGAGAGTATTATGCTTAGTGAAATAAGCCAGTCAGTGAAGGACAAATATATGATCTCACCCATTACGGGACAATAATGAGCAAAACTAACAACAAGCAAAACAGAACC